>JANRGW010002783.1:0-63354 GCA_024733675.1 Psilopsiagon aymara | reverse complement strand
CTGCCCTGGAGCATCACATTTCCAACCAGCCCTTCCCTGTTGGTGAGCACGAGGTCAAGCACGGCACCTCTCCTTGTTGGCTTCTCTATTACTGCAGAAGGAAGCTGTCTTCCACACAATTGAGGAACTTCCTGGATTGCTTGTGCCGGGCCGTACCGTCCCTCCAACAGATATCAGGGTGGTCATGGCCTCAGAGATCAATTGTGGCTCTGAAAAGCCCATTGAGTTCTACTCAGCCCAAGCATGTGAGGTGCTTGACATGACATGAGATGAATTACTGCTCTAATTTCTGTTTGCTGAAAACTAATTTCTGCTTTGTAATGTTTTTTTCTCCATTGTTAATTGTGTCTGTTATCTGAAAGTGAGAAGGTATGATATTTGAAATAGATCGTTTAGTTACTTCCAGAATAGTTTTGTTCTGTCTTGCTATTAGCTATTTCTTAGACAGTAATCTTGGCAAAACAAGCAATGTTTAGAACTGTTTGGAGTATAATGAACGTGTTACATAATTGAAGAAAACATTGGAGAAAATAGTGATTTTATAATCACAGAGTGGTTTATCTTGGGAGGGACCTTAAAGCTCATCCAGTTCCAACCCCCCTGCCACAGGCAGGGACACCTTCCACTAGACCAGGTTGCTCAAAGCCCGTCCAGCCTGGCTTTGAACACTTCCAGGGATGGGCAGCCACAGCTTCTCTGGGCAACCTGTGCCAGTGTCAGGCTCAGAATCATGAAGGTATAGAAACTAGCTGAACAGTTGTAAAGCAGAAATGTTGCATTTAAAAGAGGAATGAGTGGTTCAGTTCTGAGGCTTTTATCTTTAATATATTCTAGGCAATTAGTCTCCCACTTCATAGAGTTGGGACCCATGAAGTAGCTTTTACCCTGTGCCACTAAATCTTGGAAAGAAGCTACAGGGAGATGCTAACAGGGATTGAAGCTGGCTCAGTAGCTGCAAAGTAGTTGCATAGTGATGTTAATGATTGTGTCATTGTTCCCTAGTTTTTCAGTGTGTGTTTCCACACTTTCCTTGACTGATTAGTTGCTTTCTTCCTGTCTTTTTCTGCCTGTTTCTGTGTAGGGTCTGCCCAAATTTTTGTAATTGAGCAGTGTTAGGAAATCATTTCAATAAGTATTTTGGGCTTTTTGGTCTTTTTACGTCGTGATATTGGTGAAAGTGCTGTTTTATTATTTTTTTTTTTCCTGCGTGTTTGTATTTACAGCTATCATAAGCAATTCAAAGTTCTATTTCATGAGGAAATATAGTAGCATTTTGTCTAGTGATCCAAGATGACTTTGTATGCTTTGCCTTTAACTGAGTTTGTTTGGTAGTAATATAGACTGAGGTTTTAGATTGTTACTTGGGAGGGACATAAATGTTAGACAGATGGTCCTAGAGCCCTAAACTTTTATTAATGCAGATCCTGCATCATGGGTACTTTACATGTAATATGTAAGGAATCTTTCATGTTTTGTATGGCAACCCCATCTTTCACAACCCTTGTTTGTTTTCTCTGCAGTATTTGTATCCTGATCTTACATTTTACTGTCAGTAATACTCTTCTTGCCACATGTCAGGTGTTGTTTATGTTAGTATTTCCTTACATATGTTTTTATTTTTTAAGAGTGGTTTGCACCAGGAAACTTGTAGATTTGTAGCACTGAGCTGTAAATTACATTTTGTCATTTTATTAAGTAATTTCCTTTGATTTATTTCAAAGTAAAAATAACTGAATGCCTGACAAAGCAGTGACATTCTAAGAACTGAGATTTTTGTTAAATTTCATAGCTTTTAAGAGTTTGCAATTTGAATATCATTTTTCAAAATTGAGGTGTAGGAATTTTTATTTGTTTTAAATGCAAGGATGCTTCTAAGTTACATAGGATATCTTGGAGTACAACTCTGTATTGGGGAGGGGATGCATCTGGCAGTCTTGAAGAGGTGACTCATGAAAGTTTTTAATCCCATGCATAGTAAATTCTCTTTGTCTTAACTTCTTAATACTTTGTGATATATGAAATATTACTAGTATGTAAGTTTATGAAGCATGAAAACTGAATCAAATGTCACAGGATAGAGGAGAAAACATGCATCCTTTCCCAGACAAGAGCCTGTCCTTTGTATCTTAGGTGCCAGATTTTATTTTCAGTTGTTTTTTATGTGTTGAATCAGGATATTGGAAATATCCTGTAGCTTACAAATCCACCTCTTCCTATTTACCTAAGTTTTCTAAACCTATCTACTGCAGCCACTTGTTTTAAATGTGCTGTGTTCAGCTACAGCATTCTCAAAGTGACCGAGAGGTAATGATTGTTTCAACCTTAACCTTGATATTTGCATGCAAGCCCTTTACACGATCAATTTGTTTATGCAGTAAATCCAGACTTTGTTACTGCTTCTCAAAGACCTTTGCATCTCAGCAACCCAAGGGATTATCCCTAGTGTGGCAAGTATTGACTGTGGAAGGGCAGTGGTTCAGTCTCCCACTATCCCTTTCCAAAACTGAAGCAAATAACCGAATGCTGCATGATTAGGTATTTTTCTTTGATAGGCTGACCATGATTTCTTTTAAGACTTGTTGCAAGATTATAGGTAAGTTATTCATTGGGTATTTGCAGTGTCATGGTGGGAAAGAAGGACTTCTGAAAATGGACTTACTTCAGAGATAAAAGGCTGTGAGAGAAGGCTGTTTATTCTTAAAGTCATAATTACATGAAGTTGTGTTCTTATTTCTCCATGTCACACTCTCTTGTTTTCAGTTTATTTTGTGTGTGTTTGTGTGTGGGTATAGGAAAGGGGGTATGAAGACTAAATTATCATATGGGGAATGGAGAAAATCCTCTGTGAATGTCTGGCACGGGATTTTTGTAGAGTCTTAAGAGTTAGAAGTTATACAGATGCTTTAGTGGAATTATTGTGCTGTAGCTACCACATCTACTGTTGTAACATGTACAGCTTTTTTTGCAAAGCAAAATAATCTCTGGGAATATTACTTAAATGAATTTCATACTCATTACCCTTTTTAGTTTAGAAGTTTTACTTTCATACAAGCAAGGATCAATGAATATTAAGTGAAACCTGCCAATGAAAGCATACGCGTGTATAAACACGCACAGAATACAGAGAAGACAGCTGGTAAATGGTTTGCTGTGTGAACTCTAGACATTTCACCTAAAGGTTTTCTGTGCTTATGGAAAAAAATAAATATAACTTTTTCAGTAAAGAAAAGATCAGTATAATTTGACAGTCTCCAGAAATGGAGAGTCTCAAAAATGGCTGTGCTTCATAAGGTAGCTAGTTAATCTTTTACCAGAGCCATAATGATTAAGCAGCTGTAATTTACTAGTAGTGTTTGAAAGTACAAAAGGGTATGTAATTTAATAGTTAAAACAATAAGCACTCCACTTATGTTTCACTAGCTGTTAGGTCGTTCTTACATCAATTCAGCTGAGATGACTGCTGAATTTTAAATATTTACTGTAAATGTGGAAGAGTATGGGGCAACTTGGGCAATACCAGACATGCTGCTGGAAGAGCTGTTGCCATCTTGAGGTCAGCTATCAAGCCTTTCCTTTGCTTTCATGTCAAATAATGTCCATGTTGTTTCAAGGTAGACCAGTATTCACTTAATCTTTTTAAAATGCTCTTGCTAGATGAAGTGATACTTGGAGAGATGTATGCCATTCATTAGGGTGCTTGAAGTAATTTGAGTACAAGGAGAGTAGTGTGTCCTGAAACCTCCCCAGCTATCCTGAGGCATACCACTCATGGAATCATAGAATGGTTTGGGTTGGAAAGGACCTTAAAAGCATCAGGTTCCAATCCCCCTACATGGGCAGGGGCACTTCACACTGGACAACGTTGCTGGAGGCTCTGTCCAGTCTGGCTTTGAACACTGCCAGGGATGGAGCATTTGCCACTTCTTTGAGCAGTCTGTTCCAGTGCCTCACCACCCTCACAGTAAAGAACATGCTGTATATCTGCTGAGGAATATAATCTTTCTGTGTTGTGAACAACTCTTTACCCTGGGATAAGTTCATGAAGAGTACTCTGGAGCGGTAGTGCACATCATGGGCTCTTCCATTGCATTCTTCCTTTTTTGTTGATGGTTCCTTAGGGAGACAAATTTGGTAGTCCGCTTTGGATTGCTGGAGAACAGTTATTCTCAGCCATCAGTACAAAACCAACATATGTCAAGGTTTCTTTATTCTTCCCCTTCATCACAAACCTGTTACATCACAGGGATAGCAATCTAACTTCATTTTCACAAATAAAATACACAAGTGATTTCTCATCTCTCAGCTTGAGTATATTCCAATTATGTCAGGGATATCAGGTGAAGAATGTAATGTTTTGGACTCAGATCTAACAAGCAGCAAACAGCGCTTCAGTTCCAGCTGTTACTGGGCTGGTTCATGCTGCCTCAACAGAGAAATTGTACGAAGATATTCAGTACTGAAAGTACTGAAAGAACTGGCAGAGAATAACAAATGGTGTTAACCAGAAATGTTTGCAGTTGATTCTTTTTCTTTCTTTCTTTGTAAAAGTAATGTTTTGAAACTCTTCATCTGCTAAATTACTCTGTATGTTGGGCTTTTTTTCCACAATAAATGACTAATTTTCATAGGATGAATCCATCACAGATTATCAGAAAAAAAAGATTGATTTCTTAGTCTAAAATGTTCAGTGTCATATGAATCAAACTAGTTGGTATTTGAAACTTTAATATCAAGGAAGCTTTGTTTGGGTTTTTTTACTCAGAACATCACACTTTTATTTTAAAATCAGCATTTGTATGTATCCATATAGCAACTTATTGACAGTTTCAAGCTTCACAATAAACTGCTGTGAACGTGTGTTCTTTGGAAAGGCCAGCATTGAGCGGTAACCACAGTAACAGTCAGAGCTTCTCTAAATGCTCATACATATTCATTGCATGGGCAAGACTTGCAGCACTATGTGTATGCACAAGTGTAAGTTACTCAGTGTAAAAGAGAAATTTCTTTTAGCAGAAGCATATCTATGCAGCAGTAGTTAACATTCTGCAGTACGTTTATTAATTCCTTATCTTAGAAGTCAACAAAAGCATAATTACAATTTGTGATGTTTTCTAAGGGATTTGTGCTGTTACTCAAAGTTGATGACAGTGGTGGCTAGCTTTGTTGGCAACTTTGAGAACTTACTTCACTGTAGGAAATAAAACCAACTCTAGGAATTATTGATATATTGAATTGCTGAAGATGTTATCTGACCAGAGTAGGTAAAAAGGGTATCAGTTTTGGCCACTTCTACAAAGATTTTAGTATAAGACAGTATTTTGTTCCCTACAGTGTCATAAGACATGTTGAACAAATTTGAGAGATGGGAACAGAGGACAAAATCAACATATCTAAACCTGTTGGATAAGTGAGAAAAGACTCGACAAACATTTTTGTGTCGATATTTGTAATTTTTTTATATCAATTTTGATGGGAGGTGCATAATGCACAATATGTAATTTTTATCAGCAAAGGAGAGAAAACAACCATCCACAGATGAATCTTGTCATAACTCTAATTCATACCGAAATATTTTGGTCATGTTTTGAGTTTTTTTTTTCCCCTGTCCTGTTGACAGTTCATGTTGCATAAAGCTTCTGGAGGAACAGAATGCTGTATAGTATTTCACTATTGGATTAGAATTCATGTATTGTGTGCTGTGATTAAATATGTATGAAAAAATAAAATATTATGGTATTGTAAGTACAGGTTTTTTTAATTATTCTTTCACCAGTGTAAAGAAGTTTAAGTGACCGCTCTACTTGATCAGCATGGTGGACACTGAAAACCAGCTCTCTCCCCTTACTCCTTTGGAGGAGGATGATATAGGCAGCACTTTATCTGGAGAGTTCCTACAAGATATGGAGAACATTCAAGACCTCTCTCAGTCTCTAGGTGATGATAGCTCTGGAGCTTTAAGTTTAACAGAGTTCCAGTCACTGGGAAATGGTCCAGGATCTGATGGATCAGTCATAACAGGTAAGAGAGTTTTGGTTTACCATAAAACAGTGGTAAGTGTTTTCTGTGCAGTGACATAAATTAAAAAGCTTTTAAATATGATAATTGTTGTTTATGACTAAGTGACACTGGAAATAGATAAGCTGATTTATAGCACAGTCATAAAATATTTAAGGCTGAAGTTAACTTCTTAGACAAACGCGGTTGAAAAATGACTGTAAAGTCACTGTTTTAAATTATCATTAGTATCAAAACCTTTTTCAAAACAACTTTGAAAAATCACTGTGAAAGAAGTTACTATGTATTGTAGTCATATAGGAAGTCACAATATTGAACTGAAGGAATTCCTAATTTTTTTAAGTTTCTTCAAATCACATATATTCAAAAAGTATTGTGAAATGTTTGCCAAAAATCTGACCCCTGAAAGCTCACCTAGAATTCTCATGTATTTTGGTGTAGTGGTGTTCAGAACATGCTGTTTTCTCCCCCTTCCAAAGAGGAACTCTATCTAGCTAATGACTTCTACCCTGGTTCAAGTAATACTCTCAGAGTGCTAATACACTACATAGTCTTTAATCAAAAGATCCTAATGAGAGGCTTTGAGAGATCAAAATGGAATTCGTTGAAGTGGTATGGGGCACTGCAATAATGTCAGTAAGGTATTCCTTTTGAAACTGTGGGTTTACAAATCTTTTAGCAGTAGAGCCAGTTTATGATTAACTTTCTAGTTGGTTTACATTATGTTTTGCTTTGGGGTTTCTTACTTTGGATCAATTTACAGGCTGCAATTGCTATTTTACCTTACAAAAACTGCACTAACACATCTAAGGCTTGTCTCTGTGCTGAAGTGGTTGAAAGGAATAGCGTGAGTTCTAAAGGCAGCAATAAGGGCTGCCTCTTGGCACTACTGCCCAAAGATATGTTGGTAAAACAGTGATTTGTGTCCCTTTTGGTTGCAGACCTTCACATTAGAGAGGTGCCTTCTATAGGAAAAGTTTATATGGGTTTATAACATTGTCATTCTGCGACATGAGGTTTTTAAATTAATTGTGTGTATGGGTGTACAAGTTTCTGGTGTCACCTTCTAATTTGAGTATTCAGTGTTCATTGCAAAATGTTCTGGTTTTGCTGTTAGAGAAGATGGAAAGTGTAAACTTTCAAGGCTCAAATTCTGTAAGGCAAGTAAAAAGAAGTTAAAATTACGCTTTAAAAAAAAAATCTTGGGTTTTAGGCTGTTCTCAATGACTCTGATGCCTGTGAGTTTGGCAGTGCTGGCAGTGCTGACTGAGTTCTATGCCAAGGGATTTTTCCACCATAATACTTGCTGACCTACATTCATGAGTGTTTCTTAACCTTTCATTTAAAATAACACACCCATTAATTTGCTGAAGTCATGTGATACAAGATGCAAGATGGAAGATAAAAGAAATTCTGGCCTCAGAAAATATTTTCCTTGAAGAAGGTGGAAAAATTAATTGAAATAATTAAACTTGGAATGCGTTAGGTCTTTAACATGTTCATTTAGTAGTAAAATGCGTGGAGAGGTTTTTTCGTTGTACAATTCAGAAATGCTTTTCCCATTATAATCAAAGCATAAAATACCTGAGCGAGACTTCTATTGTTAGATTATCTTGGAAGCAGACGTTTGTGTTACCTTCCATTTAATATCTGTTCAGCCTTTCTACCGATGTGCAGGAGCAGGCTTTCAATTTGAGAAAATCTCTTTAGAAAAAGAAGTTGTGTAAGTGGTTTTTAGACCTCAGTTTAGATTTGCATATAAAATTATGAGTACCTCTTCAAAAGTCAGGAGGACCTTAAGTGTAACTCACCATGGGCTAGGAATATGTTTCTTATCATACCGTAGCAATAGATCTTATGCTGCACGCTAAAGCACAAGAGATGGAAGATGTAATGGCAAGTTGAGATGTTAATAAACTTTCTGTAAAGTGTGATTGACAGGTTGAATGGATATTGTGATACAGACTTGAAGTCATGGGGAGTTCTATTTCCTTGTGGGGTTTTTTGATAGGTTGGTTGATTTTGGTTTTGCTTTGGGTTGGGCAGTTTCTTGTTTGGGGTTTGTTGGTTTGGTTTGGGTTTTTCTTAATATATTTTGTATCTACTGCTCAAGACAAACAGTACGTAGACTCATAGAATCACAGAATGGTTTGGATTGAAAGGGACCTTCAAGCTCATCTACTTCCTACCCCTATGCCACTGGCAGGGATACCTTCCACTAGACTAGGTTGCTCCAAGCCCTGTCCAACCTGGCCTGAACACTGTCAGGAATGGGGCAGCCACAAATTCTCTGGACATGTTGAATACTGCTTTTTGGTTTCAAATTCATGTTATTTGTGAAAATGGTATATGCAGATTTTTATGGTTAAGAAAATTTCCTCGATTTAAATGAAATACTAATTCGGGGGGGGGGTGTTACTTAAGTTGTGGGGCAAAAAAAATATTGTTCACATCAAATTGAGAAACATTTGATATGTTCCAAATCAAAAATGGAATGTAGGAAAATCCAGAATAGCTTGGTTTTCTCTTATTTTGTGTATATTTATTTAACCCTCAAGGACTATTATCAACCTTCTAGTTCTTGCTGTCAGAGTTACTTCAGCAAGGCTTTTTGTTTGTTGACATTGTATGTCTCATCAAAATTAGCAAGGCACACCCTGTGTTTTGTGTCTGTTTGCACTGTTAATATAAATATGAATTATTTTCGAACACATATGGCCAAATTATAATGTCACTTAATGACTCTTAACTCATTATTAATTTTTAGCATAAGCTTTTTTTTTTTCCCTGTGGTTTTAGTATAGCAATGGTATCAGTTTTGATAGGATAGTATTTATAAAGTGTTCCTTTTTCTTTTAGACACCCTTTCACCAGCATCCAGTCCTTCATCCATTAATTTTGCCACAGCTCCAGGTAGCATAGATGAATCACCCAGTGGAGCATTAAACATTGAATGTAGAATTTGTGGGGATAAAGCCTCAGGCTACCATTACGGAGTACATGCTTGTGAAGGTTGTAAGGTACAGTCATAATTTTCTTTTTAAGAACCTAAATCATGTTGCTTTATTTACAGGGTTATATGAAGATAAACATTTGTTACCTAAATGTTTAATTAATATAATTCTAGACACTAAAAATATTTAAGTAATAAACATATTGGTGATCTTTTCTCTGAAATAAATTGTTCAGATACATACCTGGATACCATAACTCAATACCAGACCTTCATCAAGCAGGGGCAATTCACAATGATATTTTTAATGCTTATTTTCTGCATATAGATAATCACTAAAACAACTTAAAACACTAAACTGTGACCAAAAATCAAAGCCTACTTGCTCCACTAGTGTTTTATTTGTGTTGGGAGTATGGCTATGAGAAGCATGCCAGTTTGCTAGGTTTCCATTATAACAGTAACAAATGCTGAATTTCTCATCTTCATCACATTCTGCCTGAATCACTTGGTATTGTACCTCTTTTAGTTCTGGGGCCAGTGCATGTCTCTGCAGCAAATTAATGTTATCATCAGTGTTATCATCGGCTGTTTCATCATCGATCATTGGCCAATGAATTCAAAGATTCTTTTTCCTTCCAATGTTTTCATTTTCCATTTTTTTCTAAATTATAATGCGAAGTTAGATAAGTAATTGTATATGTGTACATTTTTCTTTCATGCACAATGTCAGAATATGATAAATCCAATATAAGTCTTCCAGAATAATGCTACAATACCTATGAGAGATGTGGGGCCAGTTCGTAGTCAGTTGTGTCCCACAGTCTAAATGACTTGTTGTTCTGCCATATAATGCAAAATGGTGCAGTGTCTCTAAATTTGCTAATCCATATTTTGTAATATGAGACTAACCTTACATTGCAGTACCAAGACATCATGGTAAGATGTTGACTTATAGGCTCTTCTATAATGTTTTTTTGTGTGTCCTTGGCTTTTTCCATACACTGTGCTGTGTTGTCGTACCCCTCACATTTGCTGGATGAAGAAAAGATGTGTTAAATCTATGTGTTTGTGTGTCTTATACATACGAAAGATGAAGGTTATTTCTGACAGAGGATGCTGAGAGAATGTGTGCAAACACAGTATGTCACAGTTTTGCTTAATCCTTAAGGAAAAATCTACCCAGGTGTTCCGGGCTCTTGGTCCTCTCCCAAGAAAGAGGGCTGGGAGTTGAGTTACTCCTTCCTTCCTGTTTTCTATTCTACACATGCCTTCATACTTAAGACTTCACTGCATAGATTCTTACCTTCGGATAGGTTATACTTTGTGCATTGTTTTGCTAGTGACATCAATAAACAGTGAAAGGAAAAAAAAAAAATCACCTCTATGACTGAAGCTTAGTAGTCAACTTTCTTTAACATTACATATTGTTTTCTCAAACTTTTTATAGGGTTTTTTTAGAAGAACAATTCGCTTAAAACTCATCTATGATAAATGTGATCGCAACTGCAAAATTCAGAAAAAAAATCGTAATAAGTGCCAATACTGTCGTTTTCAAAAGTGCCTTTCAGTTGGAATGTCACATAATGGTAGGTAAGAATGCCCTTAATAATTTGTTTGGTCCTACCCAAAGTCTGCTTCTGTAAGCAGGCACTTGGATAGTGTTTTTACGTGAACATACCAGTTGAACCTCAGATTTTTACAGTCATGTGGGAGACACCATTTTCCCTAATGAGTAGTTCATGTAATTGACACACAGCTGCCAAATGTACTGTTATGAGCTTTACACTCAATTGTGCTGGATGTCTATTTGTCCATATGAGTCTTCATTTTGTTGCTTTCTTCACCCAGAACTTTGGCACCATTACTCCCATTGAAACAATTTCAATACTGACAGAATTCTGATCAAGGGCATTGTAGATGAGTAGGAGAACAACTAGCTCATTGTGGGAGGGAATGACGTAGGATAAAAATCTGTAGGACACCAGACTTCTTATTTTTCAGGTTATAGTGCAACAGCTCTTGGGCAGATGGTTCAGGGAGTGGTGAGGGAGGGCAAAGATCTGTGCTGACTGTGGAACACAAATCTGGTAGGTTGATTGTTAAATGGAATGGTAAAAATTCAGGGTGATTAGATACTCAGTTTAAAAATTATGTTATTGTGTTAATGATTTAAGATAAGGCTGGTAAGCCTGTGGTTTACAGGCAAATTTCAACCCACAAGGCAGTTTTATGCACAGTAGTTAGCTTGCTAAGCAACTTTGGTACAGAGGGAGAGGCCCAGCCATGAGAAAGCACATTTTGTTCAGGCAGATGACAGTAGTTTGCTTTTCCTACCTAGGTCTGATAGTGTCAAGGCTGACCCTGAGAGCAGGTGCAATTTGGGAATGGGTGAGAAGTAGGTGAAAATTCTGAGCTGTGGGTTAGGAGCCTTCCTAAGGAAAATATGCAGTCAAGATAGATAGCTGGGTGGGGATGTGGTTGGGGAAGCTGCCTGTGACGTGGTAGTCTAGAGTCCTAGAATGACACTGGGAGAGTTGACTTTCTGGTTCTGGGGAAGTCTGACTTCCTTGTGGTGAGCCTTGACTTGAGATTAAGTTCCACTGGGAGACAGCTAAGTCTCTACAAGACTGGTGATAACCTTCCTGAAACAGTAGGCTTGGGGGAGAATACACCAGCCAACAAAGTAACAGCCCAGGGGCAGGAGCTGAACAGGGAACTGTGCTGGTTGGCAGGAATTAACATTCAGTTGAAGCTCCAAGTTTCAGTTTAGAGCAGATATTCCTCCACTTTTCCAATAGACCCATGGCCAGATTCCAAACAGGCCTTCCATGCTGGGCTTCCATTGAAAACCAAAACTGTATTTCAGATCATGCCTAGTCACCTCCTTATGTCATGAGATATCTCCTCTATTTGCTTGGGCATGTTGAAGGGCTAATTCTACCTATGCTCTGAATTGCTCAGTCTAAGCAGTGCTGTTCTGTCCTCTCACTGGTGAGATGCTGAAACATGGTAAAAGTAACCATTTATATTAGCCATTCTAAACCCTTGCACATTATCAGAGGATAAGGCCCCTTTTAATATAGAGCTGGTTTAGTTTTTGACTGAAACTAAAGAAGGATGTTGACATGCCTATTTTATTGTTAAATGGCAAGATCACTTGCCCAAGAGCTGAGAGACCTCCATTCCAGTGCTGTTGCAAACTTACGTCTCCTTCTCAAAATAATATCCCAACGACTCGATTGGATACTCAGACTCTGTTCTCATCCTCTCCAGTTGTGAAGGACTAATTTATTGAAGAAAAAGAAGCATAAAATGCTGAGGCTAGGAAGAGGTTTTGTTGACAATAGCCTTTAAGGATGAATCAGGGTCTCTGGTCTGTTTTGTTCTCACTAGACAGTACAGATATGTTGAACTGAAAATGGAGTGCATAAAGAACTGAATGCCCCAGCAGGTTCAGGATCAGCTTTGGGATTTGGGTCCAGCCCTGTTGCAGTGTTCCGTATGGAGTAACCTTCCAGGCAGCTCTCCAGCTGGCATGTGCACTCTCTGCCAAACTCCTGACAGGAGTTTACTCAGTTTTTAGAATTCCCAAGGCATACTTTGAGTTTCTTCTTGGGAGCTGTAGAACACAGTAAGGAGAGAAAAAGAAAATACAACTACTTAGGTAATGTAGAAGGAAAAAAGCGTGTGTTCTAGCTGATTGTAGATACCAGGTTGTGTTTTGAAACTCTGATTACCTTCAGATTTTGTCTAAATATTTAATCACTGTGTTAGAAAGGATGAGATTTTTTTCACTTGTGAATTTCTCATAATAAAGATGCTGCTTCTATCTCAGTTTTTCTAGTCGCAAAGTCTTACTGCTCTAACCAGCAATGTTAAAAGGTACAGGTTTCTGTGCAACTAACATTTGTTTCATAACTATGTCTTCCCATCAGCAATACGTTTTGGACGAATGCCAAGATCCGAGAAGGCCAAGTTGAAGGCAGAAATTCTAACAGGTGAAAATTATGTAGAAGATTCAGAAATGGCAGATCTTAAATCACTTGCCAAAAGAATTCATGATGCTTACCTGAAAAACTTCAATATGAACAAGGTTAAAGCCAGAATCATCCTTGCAGGGAAAACTAGTAACAATCCAGTAAGTACTTTTTCAGTAACTTTAAAGTAAAGCTGTCAGGTATAGAAGATAATTATAATAATTTGTTGAACTCTTAATCAGATCTACTAGAAAATAAGTATCATATTAACATAGACAATAAATATACAAAAAGAATACCTGTAGTAAATATGGTTGCTTTTAGCCAGTATCAGAATAATAGAAACTTACGGAAAATCAGGTGATTAACTTGTAAATGGAAGCTTAAAATCTTAAATTATAGTAGACACACAAGGGAAAGATAATTAGTTCTTAATTAGAAGAAAAAAATGACATCTAAATGTGAATACCTCTTGGTAGGGGTGGGGAAATGGTTCAAAAATAATTTCCTATTTGACAGTGGAAAAATAAATATGTTTTTTTCTGCCACAAATGCCAGGATAAATACTGTTATCTTTTAAGGCATACAGGAGCTCTGCATGACTTTTGTTTTAATCACAATATTAATGGCAGGAGGGAAAAGAAAACTTGAGTTTGTAATTCTTTATTTACAGTTGTGGCCACTTCCTCACCTGGCCTTCCTGGTCTTTACTGTATGGCTACCTTGAAAGGGAGAAGCAAGCAAGGTTGTGAAGACATGTATGCTGTAGAGGTTGTTTTTCTCTCAGGTTAATTTAGCCAAGGTCTACCTGATGCTATCACTCGCTTTTTGTTGTATAGCACATGAAATTGTATAACCCCTGTAAGGACTGACTTCTTTCACTTCATGCACATGTTTTTAAATTCTGTTGGGATTTATGTTCATTATATGTAGAAGATCAGTCTCTTATTTTACCAACAATTTGAATTTCAGGAAGAATTTGCAGGGAAAAGGCTTTACATATGCCATAATAAAAAACCCATGTAACTGTGGGGATGAGTGTTATAAAAATTGTAAGCAAGCTGTCTTCTGAATTATGGAACTTGGCATATTATAGTCTAGTCTAGCCAAGAATACAGGCTTCTACATTAAAAGAGAGACATAGGAGTAATCCCAGTCTTTTTCATTGGATTAAAGAGATGTATAAAATTAAGCACAGGCTTAAACTTTTGGGGGTACAAGCTGACATAAACCTACAGTAAATACCATGCTTTAACACCTTACCAAGTAGGTATCTGCATAAAGTTCTTTTCATGCTTGTTGCCACATGTCAGAATCACAAGTTAAAAAATGTATTATACATGTAGGGATCCCAGATCACTTCACCCTAATTGTTGAGTTTCTATTTATGTGATCAAGGCCCTTGGATTACAGTCATCTGATTGACTAGCTAATAGCGTCTGGCATGTGTCTTGGTAAATTTACAAGCAAAAATTAATGAGGAATAAGGCCTAGTATGTTATCAACAGGCTGGTTTCTCATTCTTCAATATGCAGGGAAGAGAAGAGGGTTTTTTAAGCTATTTCATCATCTCTTGGGAAAACAAACATTTTAATTTTCTTGCGACTTTTTAACATAAAATTAATAAAAAAAAAGAGGGGAGATTTGTTGTGAGTAATCCACCTGCTTCTGAACAGTGCATTAACAGCTGCTTTACTGAATTCTAATTCCTATCACCACTATAATTCATTTGAGAATTAACTAGTATTTTTAACAATGGCAAGGTACCGTTTTTAAATTTAGCTTCTAAGTTGTTGGCCGTACATATTTTCTGCATTGTGAAATGATGATAAATCCCCCAAAAGATTTACAAGATAGTCTGCATCTTTCAGAGGGTTTGGAAATGTGTTTATTGCTTTGTCACTTTCCATTCATATCCAGATGCACACAGAAATTTCTGTTCTGTGTGACACTAAGTATAGAAGTGAGCTGGAAAGTGTAGCTGCCGTAAGCATTTGAAAGTGGACAGTTGTGGGAAACTGTCATGCTTGATAGTTTTCTAGGTGAAATGTGTGAATTCTGTGAGTTTCTAACAGAACACCAGGCGTTACTCATGATACTTAATCTGAGATGACCGAAACAGCACAGGGAAGGTGCTTTGTGTAGCATGTACGGAACTAGATATATTTTCAATTGCCATGACTTTGGTAGGCCAGGGAGCATTGGGTTTTGTTGTTTTCCTTTAGTGGATTGCCCTCTTCAGACATGTATCAAAATATTTTTGAATTCTAATTGTTCTTAAGAAAGTCTGAATGCTTTTTCTGCAGTGATGTTTTAAGAGAGTGGCTTATCAGTTTGTAATGCACATACCTCTTTAAGATAGGGGATAATAGAAAAGACCATGATCAAGACTGGAATTTTGTGCTGTCTGACGTTCTAGTGGGATTTTAGGTTTAGAGATGACTTAGCACTAATTGTAGCTAGAAAGATGAGTTGAATTTCTGTGGTAGCTTGGCTGGGAGACATGGTCTATGAAAATCTGGTAATAAAACACAAGACTAGTAGAAAATTCACATTCTTGTACAAATATGCTGTCCTATACTTAAATGACTGTCTGTATTCCCCCTAGGATACTTCAGGAAAGCATCATGATGTGCATCAAGTGTAGTTAGTTTAGGAATCGATAGGAGTGTAGGCAGAATAACCTGGACTTCTGGAGAAGGTAATACAAGTCTTTTGTGAACCTTCTGGGACTTGCTGTAAGATGGATATATACATACTAAGCACAGTACTTCTGGATCTTCACTAAAACTACTACATAAAACTAGATTAAAGATATGTCATGCATATTTACATTTTACTATTTGCATTGTTGTTTGCAGAGCAGACTTAGGTATTGCAGTTTGTAGTTCTATAATGTTTGGTTTCTCTATGCAGAAATACGAAAGAACTCATGGTTTATTGGTAGTTGAAGTCTGATCGGCATGAAAGTTAGATTATCAAAATTCCTATTCTTTAGGAAACCAGTGATTAATAACCCTTATTTTGAAATTGAATTAGTTTTGGTTTTTCCTCTGTAGCCATTTGTTATACATGATATGGATACCTTGTGTATGGCAGAGAAGACCCTGGTGGCAAAATTGGTGGCAAATGGAATTCAGAACAAGGAAGCAGAGGTTCGAATCTTCCACTGCTGCCAGTGTACGTCTGTAGAGACAGTCACTGAACTTACTGAATTTGCCAAATCTATACCTGGCTTCTCCAATCTTGACTTGAATGATCAGGTGACACTGTTAAAATATGGAGTTTATGAAGCCATATTTGCGATGTTAGCATCTGTGATGAACAAGGATGGCATGCTAGTCGCCTATGGAAATGGTTTTATAACCCGGGAGTTCCTAAAAAGCCTGAGAAAGCCATTCTGTGATATAATGGAGCCAAAATTTGATTTTGCAATGAAATTCAATGCACTGGAATTGGATGACAGTGATATATCCCTTTTTGTTGCTGCCATCATTTGCTGTGGAGGTAAGCATTGCATCTTTGTTCTTTAAGGTAGTAAATTTTAATATTCCTGTGAATCAGTAATTTTAATGGAAAAATCTATATATTTCTTGAAGATTCAATGCTACCTCTAACAATGTCATTTTGCCTTCTAGCATGTTTCGTGGAAGATACTGTGTAACCATTTGCAGTCTTGGTGCTGTATTTGACTTTGTAGAATTGTAGATGTGCTTGGAATTACTGTTAAGCCTCATTAGAGAGGGGTCTGGTTACTCTCTGTTATTAAAAGTGAGATGTGAAGAGTGTAGGTGGGGTTTTGTTTGGGGATTGAAAGATTATTTTTTTAATCATAGAATGTTTGTGTTGGGAGAGACCTTAAAGCTCATCCCACTCCAGTCCCCTGCCACGGACACCTTACACTAGAGAGGTTGCTCAAAGCCCTGTCCAGGGTACAGTTGGTTTCCGGGCTGTGAGCACACACTGAAGCCAGCTCATGTTCAGTTTCTCATCAACCAACACCCCCAACTCCTTTTCCACAGGGCTGCTCTCAATCCAGTCTCTGTCCAGCCTGTATTTGTGTTTAGGATTATCCTGACCCAGGTGTAGGACCTTGTACTTTGCTTTGTTGATCTTCGTGAGGTTGGCACTGGCCACCCCTCAAGTGAGTCAAGGTCTATCTGCATGGCATCCCTTCCCTCCAGCGTGTTGGCTGAACCACACAGCTTCGTGTCATCAGCAAACTTGCTGAGGATGCACTGAATCCCACTGTCATTGTTGCCAACAAAGATATTAAACAGAGAAAAAGAAAATAAAAGCTCAAGAAAGTTCCAACAACTGCTCCTGCCTGCCTTTTTTGCATTCTGCCAAACTCACAGGTGTTCCACTGCCCTGCTTGCATCCTTAGCAATTACAAGGAGACATACAACCTGTGGACTTTCAGAAGCTTCATACACTAGTTGAGATAGCAAATCAAGATCAAATCTTGAATTATTTTTGCATAATAAATTAGCATTTAACATTTTCAGAAGTGAAGAGAGTTCTTTGAAGGCAAAATGTTTTGTTTTGCTTTGCACCTCTATCCTCCTCCTAGGAACTAACTTAAGTTTTCAAGAAGCATATGTAGTCTGTTGTCCCAGACTTCTTACAGAGAAGTTTAATCTGGAGAGCGAAGGTATTACCAGACTAAGTAGCTGAAAAAGAGATCATGTACTAGAAAGAGTGAAACATTCTTAATATGGGCTTATCTACATCCTGTCAATAACTTCTGCTGTGACAGTATACATACAGGAACTAAGAGTGAAAGTCTGCTATTTATGTCTTGCTATATTGCTACCGAACTTCAAGAACTCTCTAGAAATGGCTACTTGTTTTTAACATCCTTACTGTTTGAGTTCTATTATCATGCAGAATAAAAACTGGATACTTCTGGTTTTGGGGGTGAGAGAATGGTGGGGGTTTTGTACTTTTGTGACATGAGTTGTATTTAGTGGTATGAAATCTCTCCTCAGATAACTTTTGGCATTGATGAAAGTTAGGCAAAAGGGATAAGAAAGACTACTTTTTTTCCTTGTCTTTCTTTTTCAGATTCATTTTGAGCCTCATTGCCCTCGGTGTATAATGTAAATATACACTGTAGCCTTACGATATAGAACCTATAAAGAAGCTTACTTTAAGGAATAATTATAAAATTATGACATGTATTCTTTTACTTGTGTTGAGAACAGATCGCCCTGGTCTGGTGAACGTAGGACACATTGAAAAAATGCAGGAGAGCATTGTGCATGTACTGAAACTTCACTTGCAAACCAACCATCCCGATGACACCTTCCTCTTCCCGAAACTCCTCCAAAAAATGGCTGACCTCCGACAACTAGTCACAGAGCATGCTCAGCTTGTTCAGATAATTAAGAAGACTGAATCTGATGCACATTTACACCCTTTACTACAAGAAATCTACAGGGATATGTATTAAGGATTTTTAGTAATCTTTTCCACAATATTTAAAGACGAGCAATACTAATAATGGATGGGAGCAAAACTACTTGCACAGTTACCTGCTGTTCACTCAGCCCAGAAAAATCTAATGCTGGGTGGCTGGAGTGTTACACTTCTTTTGGTTTGGGATCTTTTGTCTCTTTTTGAAAGATTTCTGCAGGAAAGTACTGATCGTAGTGCTCGTGAAGTGTCTTACAACGGTTCTTTTACTTGGAAATTTGAAGATTGGTAAGGAATGCATATTTGTGTAATAAATCAGAATGTTAAGTAACAGAAATGCACAAAATTGTATTTCCTCTTGGCTTAGTCATTTTAGAATGAATATAATAAATCCCACAAATTCTCTGCAGGTATATGCACAATCATAAAGGTTATGCACTTTTGGCTAATGGTAATTACTGAGAACCAACTAACACTTTTCCTTACAGCAGTCAGTGTAGGTGTATGAAATGCTTGGATATTACTGTACATACACATCTAAAAAATTTGAAAGACCTTTGATCCACTGCGGCTTTAATTCCATGAAATGCGGTACAGCTTCGTATAGTATTACATTGGTATACCTTAGGATTAGCCTAGGTGTATCCTAGTAAGGTTTCACTTTAGGACTAGCATGTTTAAAAGATGGTTCTTTAATGAAATGGATTAAAGTCTGAACAGCTATCTAAAATACAGCAGAGCTGCTCCATTCAGGTGTTTCTTGAAAAGTAAATGTGATAAAGTGATGGAACCCTTTTTTCAAAAGTGTTTTAAGGAACTATGAAAGTGTCCCTGAGGAAAAATGATGTCATAACGTGTATTTTGGAGAACTTATAATAGCTCAAGCAGTTTTGGCTAAAAAATGCTATTTTGTATTAGCAAGAGTTTTGGAGAGACTGAAAACTCTGATCCTAGCCCAGACAAAATAATTTCAACTGCACAGCAGTCTAGTGCCATGATAGCTGACTCTGAAGATTTGATTAGATAGGAAAGGCACCCTCTTTCTTGACAGGTATCTTGGCAGTACAGAGTTGTTTGGATCTGTTTACTTTTTGTGATGAATATGGTGTTTCATTCTTTCCAGTTGTCCACTCAGCTGTATTTCTTTGTGTTCTTAGGCCTTGTCAATAGAAGTATTAGCTAGATTACTTCACCAAATTTTGTCCTTGTCCATACAACTGCAGTGGATAAGGGTGGATATTACTAAGAACAGCATTTGTAGGTGTCATTTGTGCAATATATGAAAGATAGCACAGTTGAGAGTAAGTTTATCACTGAGAGCAAACTCTGATTTTACAATAGTACTTACTGCTAATGCAAAATAATCCATAAGGAAACTGCTTGACTTTGCCATTTCACAGGATCTTTTATCAGAGCATACTACACGCGAGTGCTAGCTGCTCGCAAGATCCTGTGCTATTTCTTTTTCTTTTTTAATATGGTGACTTCACATTGTTTACTTATTTTAGTATTTGTTTCATAACACAAAGATCTCAGGAGCCAATCATAACATTTTCACAATAGTTAAGCTTTCAGTGGCACAGGAGAGCATTTTATACTTGTTTTATTGTAGCGTGTTTGAAGAGTTCAGAATAATACACCTTTATTAGAAGAATTAAGTAAGATTACTGAAGTGCAGACATCACACTACAATTCTCATTTTAGTCACTTGTTTCTTTACAGGCCCACTGGCATGGCTAGACACTGGATAAATTACATGTTTGAAAGCAACTTGTCATTTATCCAGGCAATGGTCATTAGCAGAGGTTTTGGTGTCAGATATATTTAATGTAAAATATTGAAGCGTAAGCCCCAAATTTGGTGACCATCAAGATCAGGATAGAACCAATGAAAGCACATGCACAGAAATTTCTCGCCTTCCCTGCTGCCAGTGGGTGACAGGAAGAAATAGGCCTTACATTACAGCTACTCCTAACACTTCAGTAAGAGAAGACTGTTGGTCTTACCAGGAAACAGCAGATGAGGAATGAGTTGTCTTTTGTGGTTTACAGCAGTACAAGGTATGCCCTCAGGAATAAGAAGAGGATTTTAGCAGTGATGCTGCTTTATTCTCCCAATCAGCCATGTTTCACTAGAGGACTGTGGGGTTTAAGCGTGAGACATTCAGCATTGAAATACTTGATCTGCAACATTGGTTGCTCAAGAAAAATGGTCAAACTGTCAGCTATTCTGTGATGGCTCTAATACCCAAATGTTTTATCTTTTATAAAAGTATAAGCTGAATTTCCTGCCCCCAAAGCTCAGATATTTGCAAAGAGCAAATCCCAGAGTCATGTTCCGTACTTTGGGAGTACAGAAGTTTCTCAAGAGACCCTGTGTAGTCAGTGTGGACAAAACCTGGTTTTCCAGCTCTTGTTCTCAAAAGTGTCTAAACCAGTTTTCTGAAATTTAAAAAAAACCCGGAAAATTTAATAACAAATATAAAAATTCTCAACTAAGCTATAAAGAAATGAAAACAGCAAAATGCAGTGGAAGGCATAATATTTTGCTGTATTAGCAGCTGTTTGTAACAGGTTCCTATTATCAGCATTAGTAAAGGGTGTAATTTGCATTTCTCCTGTTCCAGATCCATTTTGTTTAGTTAGTTGAAACCCAGCGAGCATTTTTTTGACTAGCTCCTTGGACACTGAAGTTTGATTTCTGTTTTTTAATTAAACTGCAGGCCTTTAATGAAAAAAAAAAAAAGAAAAAGGGAAGAACACATCTCTGAATTACAGAAATATGAACAAGATATTAATATAGCCTAAAATTCTGGATGGATTCCACTGCCCACACTGCTGCCCTGTACTCTTACCCACAGCCTCAAAGAGTGACACAGGGCAGACGACTCATTTCCCCAGTGTTAATAGCCAAAACAAGTTCTGAATTTTTACCTTCCACTTTTAATGAAGTACGTTCACTACTTCAGCAGGTGACTGCAGCAGGCTTTTGTCATTTCAAACTGACCCCATTTGTGTTCCTTTCTTGGAAGTTTGGAATCTGAACTAGTTTGAAATCTGATACTGAGGAGCCCTCAGCGTCTCCATCTTATACAGGTCATCTAATGCTTTAAAATGCCCCTTCTGTGGAGGGAAATAAAGGAATCAGATTTTAGAATTACAAAAATATTAAAGATTTACTGACTTGTTAGGTATAGTTTTAGTCTGAATCTTTACCAGTGTAACTGCTATCATAGCACCGAAGTGCTCTGTTTAGCAACCAGGTACCCAGAAACAGCTTAAGACAAGAGACAGCAGATGGATAGAGAAAAATCCTAGGAAACAATGGTACGACTTAAGTTCTCAACAAATGTACAGCTTGCTCATTTTTGACGGTTGTTTTAGGGGGTTATTTATTTATTGGGATGCCCTAGGTACTTTGAGAAGGGGAAAGAAAAACCCCCAAAAGTTTTCGTGTCCAATATGAGGGAAATCTGATGTTCATTTGTATCTCCCTCTTAGAAATTTTCTTTAAAGGTGTACTGTCCTTCGTGTGACAGCGCACAACTGCTGCTTAAAAGCAAAAATCAGTTACTTTGTACTTTTTAAATTTCAGAATCCCTGTTCTATTTTAAACATCAACTGACAGACAATAGGTAAAAACGTCGAGAAATTGAATCTTTCTTTCTTTGCATTTAAAGAAATCTTTTTTATTTAGTTGTCATTTCTATGTGCCTTTGTGCTTCGGTTCTAGCCCGCTGCTAGGAAGCTGAAGTGTTGCCAAAGAATGTATTTTTTCCTGATTTCTGGCCTGCAAAGATTTAGGAAATACCAGCAGTTGCACTAAGTCCGTTCTCATGAGAGAGCTAGCACAACTTTGCATATCAAACAGCTTATAATAAGCATCTAAACATTTGTTTGTTTATTCAAACTGCTAAAACCTGGGGTGATTTACGCATCACGGGAGCTGGGTCACATACTATTGAATTGAATTTCCGCCTTAATTTCTAATGGAAAGCCTGGAAGACTTATGCATCATCTCAGACAAAGCAGTTGGAGATTACACTGTAGCTGCCTGTACTGTGTTTGAAGAGGAACAATTTCAACCCTGCCTCTCCTTAACAGCATCCCTCTTTCTTGGTTAAAAACCTGCGACTACACTGAACAAATACATTTGCAGCTATTCTGATACTGCTTAGGCATGAGGTCTTTCTTACAAATAATGGTCCTTCCCTGAAAGCCCTAATCCTTTAGTAAGTGTTGAAATGTAAGGTGTAGTGTGGCATCTGGTGCTTGCTTATATCTCAAGTGCTTTCTTGATAGTCCGTTGCATATGTTGAGTTTTTTTTTAATCTAGGTTTAATCAGCTTTATTATCCTCCTTTTACTAGAGATTTAAATTATATGTGGGTTTGATCTAAGGTTATTGATAGTGTTATGTGTTGTGGGATTTATTGTTTAAATTAATGTAATACCATTTCTTCATGTTTAATTTGTAAAATACAAGAAGATAATTTCAGGGTATAAACTTTCACTAAATTATATTACAGAGGTGCTTTAAGAAAAATATATAAATTATTTAATATATGTTTCATACTTTATCTTGTGATCCCTTTTGTACAGTGAGGAAAGATATACTTTTAAGGGGCAAGGATAATGGGCCTGAAATCAAGGACAAACTGCTATTTATCCCTGTCTTTATTAATGTATCATTTGTGAAGAAGTATCACAAATTCTGCAACCTATCAGTGTTTGGTATTATTGTAACAACATCTTAGAATATATTTTCATGTGGAACATGGACTTCCTTTTATTCAGTTTTAATAAAAGTAAGTCTAGGAGAGGAGGAGCTGCAATCCCAAAATCGAGTTGGTATTTTTAATGTTTTAAATGAAGTTGACTGATGGGGAAGAGAGTTTCTAGCACAAGGTGCTGAAATGCCATTACTGGCTTTTCTGTAGGAGCATTCCCTTGGTGATTTTTAGTAGAGATGAAGTCAGAATCTGTCTGTAGGGATTCTGGGTCCTGTGATTCAAGTGTGACAGTCTGTGCCTACAGCATTCCTGCTAACAAATCTTGGTACCAGAACACTTTTAAGTTACCTTTTAAAGGTATACCTCTTATTTTGCTGTAGTTGAAATGTAGCATTTAGTACAAGCACACTATATTCCAAATGTTCCAGCCATGATTTATTAGAGCATTTTATTTAGGATAGTATTTTATTTCCCCAAATCACTGCAACCTGCAATTTTCATTTGCTCGGTATCACCATACAGGTGTATTGTCTTCTAAGATGTTTGTGTCATATTTGTGAAAGCTCTGCTGGACTTTCTTGCCATAACTTACAGCTACTTCTTTTCTGCATTTCATAGGCAGCAATGATAAAAACCCCTGTAAAAGGTACTAACAAATGTCACATTACACTGTAAATACCTGATACAAATTCATTGTTAACTAAACCCATCCTAGGGCAAGGGTGTTGCCTCTTTTGTTTTCTGTAATGTGCTTACAGGGGTTTTTAATCGTTTTCTGCTTCTGAAGCTGTTCTGTTTTTCTTAAACACCTTTATTGTGCTTGTTGATCTTGTCAGATTCCATTGCCAGAGTGTTTCAAAAGAGAATTTCTATTGCAAGGACCTCAATTTCAGATGAGTTGCCTCTGCCCGGGGATAGGCTGAACACACAAAAGAGATTAATCTGATTACTGGTTGGGTCTTAAATAAGGACTGCAAGATCAAGCATGAGGTACTTAAAATTGGTTTTGAGTATTTTGGTATGTTTTCTTAGGCTGGATATACAGGTACAGTAATCCTTATTGTGGAAAAGACACAAACCAGACTTATGATTAATGCAAAACATTTCCTGGCATTCTTTAGACTTGAAAGTTAAAAAAACCTGGCTGTATGGGAAAACTCAAACCATCCGCACTGTTGGCAACATGCAAATACTGCATTCTACACCTACTGCGTAGGAGTGCAGTGTAATCATTCAGAACGTGTTTGTGCTGTTTAGCATCAGGTTACCAAACCTTCTGGTGGATGATTCATATGCAAATAACCATGCAGAGCACTGTTCAAATCCACGCTTCGTTACCTCTGGCACATTGGGATACTCTAGGTGTATTTTGCCACGAGGTATCATAGAGTTGCCTTTGAGGAGACAAGGTGCCTTTGCCATCCTGTTAGTAAGAGCTGTTTGTGGTGCTATGTGTGTATTCAGGTATCTGCTGGCACTCGCCAGCAGTGTTGCTCGGCAGAGGGTCACTGAGGAGCCTGCTGTGGCTCTTCTGCTGCTGGTGCTTCTGCAGACAGCGGCAGGGAGCTGCTTCTGATCAAATCACTCCCCTGGGAAATTAATCCTGGGGTTTAGATGGGTACGTGAAACCATGGCTCCGTCTCAATAGCCACAAGTTCTTTCCTCTGGTTTCAGAAGTGGAAGAACACTTACAGCTTTAGTTATTTCTTTAGTCTCAACAAATCTACTCAACGTTTTGATATTATGGATTTGAACAAGAACACCCCTCGTGACTGTTTGACAAACTCTGGTTTATCAGCTGCGAAGGTGAGCTCTTTCATGTTGCTCCTGCTATTTCACAGCTTTTGCAAACAATGGCTCCGAGTTTTCTTCAGGAATGTAACACAACAGTTTAATTACATCATGATGTTAACACCCTTTATCATGTCTTAAATGGTCTGATATCTGATATGACACAAAAAAGCACATGTTTGTTAAGGTTGCCAAATCCTAATTTCTGCAGCTAACAAGTGTTTAATTAAACCAAGATATCAATATTAAAGAATAAAAATGCCCCAACAAAAACCAGATCATTGTTTCCAGTCACCTCTATTTTTAGCTTTTGGGTATGTTTTATAACAGTAAATACAGAACCTACAAAGAACGGCTATTTCTTGCAGGGAGTAGTCCAACCTAATTCTCATGGAATGCTTGCTTCCCAGTAAAATACCACTAATTCAAGCCAAGCTCCTAAGTTTCTTTCTGTCAGAACAATGCAAATGACATTTTCAAGAATGAATGGAAGCCCTTGCAGGGATTTGTGGGAAAAACTTGCACTTGTGAATGTAAAAATGACACTTGGTTAAATGATGATGCATTCTCAAATGTTACCAGCCTTCTGATCCAGGATGACACAAACGTGAACTAAACATTTTTCTTCTTTTTTTTACATTCTGATTTTTTTCTGTCTCCTTTAAAAACAAGAGGTTGAATTCATAGTGTTTGTATAGAGACTGGTAGGAGGAACCTATGTGCTTTAAAAAAGAGTAACCCTTTCAGACTGCAAACACAGTTAATTTGATATACGGATTTGCCTTAATGGTTTAAGAAAAAAAAATAAAGTATTTTTAAAGGTGAATTTAATGACTTGTGCTGATCTTTTATTTCTAGGAAAGTAATTTACTGTAATGTCATGGGTTTGAGACAAACACGCTCGTTACCCTCTGATGGATGCCTCTTGCACATTATCCAAAGCAGCTGCCAAGTCTTAACTGAGTCCTTCATTCAGTGACCATGCCTGTATGAGTAACTTTTATGTACACAAAAGTAGTTGTGTTCTTTACCCTCCTACAACCACTTGTGATCTCACCTGATAGCTTGTGTAAATGTTTGCAGTTGAGACCTGAGGACAGTGACACCCGTCACTCCTTCCACAACAGCACCAGCAGCACGAGTGTCTTTTGTGCTGCTCTGCTGCAATTACAAACTTGAATGGTTTTGTCTTAACCTGATTTGCCTTCATTTGGTATACAAAGCCCTGCTTCAGAAAACTCTCAGCTGCTTAACTTTATACCAGGGACTAATCATGCTCATTTTCAGTACTGAACAAGAGTAGATAAGCAACCTTTGCTGGGATTGGTGCCAAGATTGTTTTGGGTTAGCATCAAGTATCTGTTAACAAATTGTATTAAGTATGTTTGCTACATAATGTATGTATTGCAAGGACATTTTGAAGGCATCTTTAAAGTGCTGATGCTTACGGATTTACTGTTAGACACACCTTTTAAATTAGGACTGTATATGCAACATACATATATACATTGCATCCATAATATATTTATTATATATATATATATCATCAGTTTTTCTGCTGACCCACAGTCCTGTTGTATGCTTCCATTCTCATTGGCTGTATGACCAGCTTAAGACATCTGGCCAATTTTGTGGCTGCCCCATTCCTGGCAGTGTTCAAGGCCAGGTTGGATGGGGCTTTGAGAAACCTCATCTTGTGGAAGGTGTCCCTGCCCATGGCAGGGGGTTGGAACTGGATGAGCTTTAAGGTCCTTTCCAACACAAACCATTCTATGGTTCTGTAATTCCACAAACACTGAATCCACTTTAACATGTAGCGTAGCATGCTAACTAATTTAATGAGCATGGCCTCAGTGTGTCACAGATTACTGTTTTCCATCAAGAATATGGGGATTTATTAGGCTGATAAAAGAGTGATGAAGCAAAAACTGCAGCAGAGGATAAAGAATCACATTTCTTCCTCAGTTGTGCTCAGCACTTAAATCCTTATTTTTGAGCAGCAGAAAGTACTTGGAGAAACTGATGAAACCAAATTGCAAAGGTTGTTCTTATCTTGAAGAGTAGGTTTTGTGGCTGGTAAGTTGGGCATGATGGCATTTGGCCCATGAAATCCCATATATACCAGAATTATACCGAGACCATAATGCTCATGTTCAGCGGGAATATGAGAATAGAGAATACCTAAGTTTTAAAAGCTGGGCACAGATGATAATCCTTTGTCATTCCAGGAAACACTAAGTTGCATATAGGTAAGCCTTCTTTCCCTAAAGCATGGATCAGAGGTGACAGAACATATCTGATGGCCCTGGACTACTCAACTACTTTGTGATACTTGCTGGAAGTGTGCTTCTCTTCACCTAAAAGGTATGCAGAACCACGTAACTGTAAGCAGATGTATCCTTAACTTGGCTTTTTGTACTGTACTCGAGACAGAAAAATGAGTTGGACTGGGGCAAAGTAAAAATCCTGTAGTTACAGATTCTGTTACCTTTCAGTACATGAGTCTACTCCCACTCCACCATTAAGCTGTGGTTCAACTTAATAAGTACTTAAAGGCAGGGTCATTTCTGAGGGCTTAAAGTGATTCTTATAGTGTAGCATGATGGCAAAGATAATGATTATGATTAAGTTAACTGCATTTTTCTTAAAGGGCATGGATGAGGTTAATCAGGAAGGAGAATAGCTCAGAGACACGAAATACTTCCCAGCACATTAGTGGGTGCATTTCCCAGTGCCAAAACAGATTGAGCGTCATACAACCAAAAGGCACATTCTCATTTAGATGGGAACTGTGCTAGCCAGGCTTTTAAAGCCTATTTCCAAGCTAAGAGTTAAGATGCAACCTACTGCAAACATTGTGAAATAATACAGGAAATAAAATGTTTTAGAAAAACATTTGCTGGTATAAACATATTATGTGATCTCATGTAACTGTTGCTTTCTGTCAACTTGATTATAACACTCGAATTTTGATGGAAAAGTGCTGTGATTCTCTTCTGAGCATTGCTCATTCTCTTTACAGTTGAGGTTTTATCATGGGATGTCCTTCTGTTACTCGTACAGGGCAGATAGATACACTACAACTTTTAAAATTGGTGTGGCTAATACGAAGATGAAATTTCCCATTTTATATAAATTTAGTATCACTTTCTTTAAAAGAACAGGCTCTTGTTACTGCAAAAAAAAAGCGGAAATACTGACTTTTAACATGTATCTTTTCCCCCACAATTAAAGACATGTATGTATTTTATGACTTAAGGCACCTAGAGCTTGCAAAGGGTATGAATCAGTCTCTTATTGCTTCTCTAGTAGCTGGAAGAAATTCCAGTCCCCAACAGAGAACACCAATATACTAGGTTCAGAAATTAAGACAATTTTAGGATACCCAAGTAACTTAAAGGTCTAAAAATAACTCTCTGAAATAATGTTGATTCCTTTTAACAGACACACAGTTCATTCTACTAAAATGTTTAGATGCTGACATGCGACAAATGATGGGGCTGGAAGAGTTGAGCAAAGAGATGTTAGCCAAGGCATTAACAGGCTCTGAACCAGTGGCCAACAAAAGCTTGAGTAAACACATGATTTCGCGGTTAGGGAGCATTCTAGACATATCCTTAAGGCGTGGGACTAAGTGGTTTTTACATAAATGATACTTAATCTTCCTTGTAATTAAGACAAAGTCAGCATAGATAATTTTGAACCTAATTTTTCAACTAAACAAACTGCTGTTTTCCCAACAGACTGAAACTTCTATTCTAGCTGCAAGTTTAATTGCCCAGTTCAGGAATGAATTAAACTTATTAGCTGAACTTTTCTATTTCCAGATTAATTGATGTGACAGTGAAAAGGAAGTCATCTTTACTTGTAAAGTATAAAGCAGGTATATTAAGGATCCTCTCCTGTTGCTGTATTTATATGGGCTTACAAGATTGAGGGGAAAATTACTGCGAGTAACTTGTATCTTTCTTTATTATATTGATATTCTATTACAAGAGCACCTACTTTCAGAAGTCTGATGCTGTGATAGTATTGATATTCTAATCTTGAAGAAGCTAGGTACTGCTATGGGTATCTGTGACATTTTCTTGTAACTATTTTATTTTAGACTTAAAAATAAAGCTTTGAATTCCATGCCTACTGTAATCTTATCAGGACAGCTCTGTCATGTTAACAATTGGCATATACTGACTTTCTTGGATGTATACTGCATCAAGCCAGATAAATCTGTCTCAGATTTTCATAACACTGAGGAGTGTCAAGAACAATACAAAACATTAATCTAACAAATGTGAAAACTGGGACATGGTTCCTATGCTATACACTGTTAAATTTTTTACTACATGCACTTTGCATGATGACAGCAGGCTTGTCTGCCTTTCTTTCTGGCTCTTCAACACCTTCAGGCCATACTGCTGGCACTGGAATCGCTGCACGACGATGTTTGAAGCCAAGCCAATTCTAAGGAAATGTGTAACTGTGTTCTGGAGTAGTGAGATGATGAAGGTCACCTCTTTAAAAGGAGTAACGTGATAGTCACCAAAGGGAGAGAGGAGAAACCCTGGCCAAAGAACTGTCTCTCTCTTGGTCCTTCAGTATTTATGTTCTTGCATTCGTTTTTTTGCAGGAGGATTTTTCCTGGGGCTTCCTTTTATCCATATCTTCTTGTATTTCCAAAGGAAAGGCTTTTAGGTTTTCATTCACACAAGGGAGGCAGAACCTTTTGGAGTAGAACAGACTACATTCCTGTAAAGAAAGTAATATTATTAGCAGGATACACAAAATGGAACTGCTTCCGTTCCAGTCTCATTAAACCACATTTATATTTAGAATTATTCTAAATTAAATTCTTCTTCTAGGTTGAAATATTCCAGCAATTCTGCTTCTTCCTATTCAATAACTAACATCTGGTTAGAGCTAACTGATTGAAAAACAAGAATGTTGGGTCTGTAACACTGCTAACCAAAAGAGTTGTGAATGAAACCTGTCAGATCACAGCGTTAGTCCACTTCAAGGGCAAGGAAAATACCTTCTTTGTGCACAACAGCATTTATACTTTGCCATTAAAAGTTCAGAGAAGAGACATCAGCTCAAGCTTTAGCACCATGTTTTTAGTTTCTAATCAATGAGTACATTTATTCAAGGTAAAGGTGCGTAATGGATAAAATCTCAGTTTGTCTCAACCAATTTACAGTACAGAGTTTGGACAACTGGAAGAGAAGCTTATTAATGTATTATTCCTTTGCCCTGCAGCAAGACTAAAGTCCACGGTTCTTCCGGCGTGCTGATCACAAAATTCCAAATAGGATTTAATGGGTAAGCATGACCTGGTATTGCTGATGGATTATTCTTGGAGATTTAAGCATGAATAACAGTATCAATTTAGATGGCTGAGGACATCTTTTGGGGTGTAGTGGATTCCACTGCATTTTACCTAAATAGCAAAGTTTTCTCTTGCCATAGTCATTTGTGGCTGGCCTTTCTCTGGGGGCTTGGCTTGGCTATTTCTGTGCTTCTGTTCTTGCTTTTGTATCCGTTGTCACTATTGAGACTTTAGCAGTTGATGATTCTATCACAATCTCTATCAGCCTGCTTCTGTGCAACTTCCAAGCCCACAGAACAGCTCCTCTTCATCCATTGTCTGTTTCTGCACTGCCAGGCACCTTCATATTGAGAGCTAGTGTGAGGACTTGGTCTTTGAAAAGCCCTGAAACTGGATTTCAGTTGCACAACCTCCAGAGCCTATTGTTTTTTGTCTCTTGGTATCCCTAATACTTTAAGCTGCCAATTAAAAGGGAAGATTAGAGTTTAAGTTGGCCCTGCTATTCTTGTTTGTATTGCAAAATGGCACAGAGCTCCCCCTGCCTCCAGGTTAAGTTCATGGCTTCACAGTGATGGACACTGCATCACCAGGCAATAGCAAAGCAGGGGAGAGGCTTTTTTCCTGTTCTGCACGTGGGGAACTCTGATGTCAAGGTGCAGCTCCTCACAGACATACAGGTGCTCAATTTACATTCGTTTAGCTGAAACAAGCTGCCAACTTTGCCCAGTGGGACTTGGACAAATGACAAATATGAACCACTGCATATCTGAGCGCTGGGCCCATCACTGCAGAGCCATGAACTTAACCTGGAGGCAGGCTGTGGGATCAAAGTGGTGAGGCACTGGAACAGGCTGCTCAAGGAATTGGTGAATGCTCCATCCCTTGCAGTGTTCAAGGACAGGCTGGACAGAGCCTTGGTCAACATGGTCTAGAGTGAGATGTCCCTGCCCATGGCAGGTGGATTGAACTAGATGAGCTTTAAGGTCCTTTCCAATCCAAACCATTCTGTGATTCTATGATTATTCAGCCTAGCTGTTGTTTTAAAGCCCTACAAATTACACTTACTATGTATAGACAAGCCCTTCTTTGACCGTTATCCTGATAGGCTGCAGTGCTTAACTGGAAAATTCTTTAGTAGGTTTCATCTCTTTCATGACCAAGGCAGAACAAGGCCATTTCAATTTCAAACTTAACAGTTTGGTTCAGGCAAAACTGTGCTGACAAAGCATATTGCCAGAGTTTATTTCTGCTGTGACATGGATCATGTCTGGAAGTGATATATACAGGGATAGTATCTTTATCACACTTGTAAAGGAAGCTGTATGTAAAGGAAAGGTTCTGCCTAACGTGTCCAGGATTGACCCTGCATGACTGGAAGTCGAGTGGAAAGTAGCTGTAGTGTTACATTTATCACTTAATACCTATAATCATGTCTAAGGTCAGTATTTAGTCACTGTCTGCTGAGGTGAGCAATAAGAGATGAAACTTGCTCCCTGTCCTACTTTCTTCTCCAAAAGACACCTCTTTTCTTTTCCTATGTTTAATGAGTTTTGCAATAAAAAAGAAGTAACTGTTTTAAATTACTAATATGGTGAGATGGTATCACTTCCTCTTCCGTTTTCTGAAAGGGAAGGAGGAAGAAGGGGAGTCAAACTTCCTAAGGACTTTAAAAAGCATTTCTGTTATCTTCATTTCTGTGGGGTTTTGACAAGTTTTAAGACATTACAGGTAAAAATTAGAATTATTTCCAGTTGGACCACAAATAACAGCACTTACCAATACACTGTGTTAAAGATTGGTTCAGTAGGGTGATGGACACTGCGAGCTGACTGGAGTAAATTAACTGAGTGAGGCTTAAGAGAATATTTGCAGAAGTGAGTTTACGAGCATTAAACAGAGCAGTTGTTTAGTCCTGACTTTCACTGGCAGAGGAGCTGTAAGGGAAGCCATTTCAGCTAACATAGGTGTCTCATGAAAAGCTTAAAATCTGATCTGTATCTAAGCCTCCTTAGACACAAAAGCTACAGGTTAGTCTAGTACAATTTTGAGTCAACATAAAAGCAACCTGCCACTGAAAACTTTCCATCACTCTGGTCCAGCTTCTTTGCCAAAGAGGCCCAAAAAAGCATCATTTTCTTCAGTTTCAATTGTTGTTACAACATTACGGAAAGATTCAGAACAGGACTGAGTTATCTAGTTGGGTCAAGCACAAGCAGGAACTAAAACCAATCCACAAAGATATTATCCTAATTTCACCTCTCTCTACTGCCTTGGATGAGTCTTTGCTTCTCTGGACTTTTAATTTTCCTTACATGAAAGAGGAATAGTATGTGTTTACCTGCTTTGTGGTGTGGGTGTTTAAAGCACTAATCTTCATTTCTGCAGATCTCTTTCAATGTTACCTAAGCAGTATTGCTAAATACATTTTGAAACCATAGTCATAGAATGTGATTCACTATCTGGTCTGGCCAGTTTGGTAAGAAATTTATTCTCAATTATTTGCAATCAAGGTTTGGCTTTGAGTGATTCCATCAGGGAAATCTTGAAGACTCAGATAACGAGAAGTAAATGACTGATATATTTCCACAATGGGCGAAATAGGCAGGAATGTCAAAAAGATTAGAAGGGGCTTCTATTAGCTTACTGCTAATATCCTCTTTACATTGCTATGCCCTAGATTAACAGAAATAATGCATAAATCCTTTAAAAAGAAAAAGCCCCACCTTCATTCAGAAACGCATAGTGTGGAAAGATACTGAGAGGCTAAAAGGCGCTATTTCTGACAGATTTAACTGCCAGACTTGGAAATACCAGTTGAATCCTTCCTAAATTCAAGAAAACTCATTTGGGAATGAAGACAACTAAATGTGCTCAAGTTTGCCCAAAATGTGCCTGACTTGCCAATCTTCTGCTATAAAAAAGAGGACTAAACCTGATGTGTCAGGGCAGGAATCAAGGTCATAAGCCCAAACTATCTGACTAGTTGCATGTGCCTCTACAACTGGCTCTGTGGGGGAGCGAGTCAACTTCCAGCCAAGACAGTGACATTGTCACGAGTAGGATCTTGCTCACATGTGAGCTCTGCCGCCACACGGCTGCCTTTAGCTACTTGGCTCTGGAAATTTGAGCCCAGCTATCAAAGACGTAACCAGAGAGCACTGGTACTTCATCTGACTCCCACATAGTCCTCAGGTAGTTCCAGAATAGAAAAAAATAACCTCAGTTGCAATCCCTAGTCTGATGTTCTGGTGATTTTCATTCATTTAAATGACAGAAGAGACTTCAGAAATAGGAAACAAATTTAATCAGGAGCAAGGTGCTATTTCACACTCCTCTTAGGACAGGGGGCCAAATCCATCCTTGGTGCTAACCCCCTGCAAATCAGAATAGCAGCTGAACTTGTCCAAGTGTGCCAATTTACTTTTGCCTGTGTCTGTCCAACCCTCTAAATTTTGTCAGTGTAATCTGACCCTTTGTTTTGCTCAAGAGAATTTCCTCAAGTCCCCACACAGAAACTGTCTGGCATTGGCGTATGAGCTGCCTCAGTTGCCCAGATTACCTCACTTCGTGCTCTGAGGAGGCCAGAAGTGTTACTTTGTCCCACCAGAACTATAACTGGCCACCAAACATGAAAAATAAATACAGATATAAATCTACATCTTCACAAAGTCTTTAACAGGTCTGTTTGTCTTAAAACTCCCACTGCTGGCTACCTGCAGTAAGGATCATGTCACTGGAGCTGGCCCCTAACCACTGCAATTGCAGAGCAGGCTGAAAAGGTTGACTCTGAAAACTGCAAAAGCTGGCACTGAAGACCCAGGTGTGCTCTTGCTAATAGCTCATGCTACTAGCTGCACTCTTAGATTTAAGCATGTTACTCTAGGATAGCAAACGACCACTTTGAAAGAGGAGGCTGAGATCTGGCTGGCATTAGGGCAATGGTGTTTGTCATAACAGATGCATGCTATTGTCCATTTAGACAAGCCAGTGATGTCTCCTCATGGGTTGAATCATACATGAATCCTGACTACTGCAGTCCCAACTCCCTTTCAACCACAGAACTGGCTTGCTGAGGGAAAGGAGTGGAGCCTAAGTTTTCTCAATTCATTTTACTGCCTCCAGACACTGATAATTGTGTAATAACTTGTCTTCATTTTTGCTTTGAACTCTCAGCAAACAAAGAGGCCGGCTCTGCACTGAGGAGAAGGAATTAAGACAACTGTAATTTTACACCACCTTTCTGGACCGTGCTCAGATTTCATAGTTTTGCCTACCAGCTGCTACTCAAATGCATTCTGCTTCAGAGCTATCACGGCACTTCACAGCTCTCCTCCCTGCCCACTTTCTATATTAACTCCTGTACAAAGGATGGTAGCCCTGTGCTCTGGACAAACCTAACAATCCATGGATAGAATCATAGACTGGTTTGGTCTGGAAAGGACCTTAAAGCCCATCTGGTTCCGACCCCCTGCCATGGGCAGGACATCCCACACTAGACCATGCTGCCGGAGGCTCTGTCCAACCTGACCCTGAACACTGCCAGGGATGGAGCACTTACCACTTCTTTGTACAACCTGTTCCAGTTCCTCACTACCCTCACGGTAAAGAACTTCTTCCTTATATCCAACCTGAACTTCCTGTTTAAGTTTAAACCCACTGCCCCTTGTCCTATCGCTACAGTCATATTTTCTTTAGAGGCAAAAAAGAAAAATCTATTGTTGCATATAGTATGATCTACTGAAACTTAAAGGTCTCAAGGTGACATGTGATCTGCCTTGTATTTCCTTGCGCTAGGAAAAGTGGAAAAGAATACTCACTGTGAGGTTGGACTGTGCTCATCTGTAAATAGGACATTTGAATTGCTGATCATTTTCTTTTAATACAAAAAGCTTTATCTGTGGGAATCCACAAGAACATACAATTAGCCTGCCTTACAACAAGGATGTTTGGGGTTTTTTCTGTTTGGTCTTTCTCCAACAGGTCACCAGGACTGCAACAAAAAGAAGTGATTGAAGAAGCTTGTTTTACTCATTACTTACTGTACCAACACACACTGATCTGCTGCACAAACTGCAATGAGACCCAAGGATGAGGAATTTGTCCTTGTCAGGGGTAAAAGGATCCTTCATGACATAGCTTTCTTCCAAAAGGCTGTAAAAAAAAAAAAAGAGAACAATTTCAGGCTTTCAAGGGTACATTTCACAGTAGGGGAGAGTTGAAAGGCTGGGGTAATTGTGGAGGCTGAAAAGGTATCAGCCCTTTCTACTCAACTTCCTTGGCCTGGTGTTGCACATGAGGCAATGTAGTAGCCATGCAGCTCCTTTCCTCTTCAAACACCAACACTGTGGCTGCCTTGAGTCCTACACTGCACTTCCTATGTGTCTCCTAAAATCAGGGGAATTGGTGATCCTCTTAACATTATTTTACTACGTTTTTCTTGGTGCTCTACCTTGAAGTATTTTCTTCCATATTTCTGCCAGGCACTCCTCAGCATGGCCAACTTCAGTACCTTGTCAAGTTACCATTTCAGTTGCACAGCTTTTATTTAGAAGTTCTATTCCAAAGCTGTGTGCATGAGAGTATGAAAAGTTTTTACTGCTCTCAGTTATGTCACTGCTGTAAAGCTACAATTCCCACCTCTTGAAAGCCGGAGCTCCTGGCACAGAGCTTGTCACAGACACCACTGTTTGCTTCAGAGTACTAAGGGAGTGTATTTATTAATAATTTGTCAATCTGCTTGGGAAAGACTAAGGTCTTATTCTTCCTGTGAGCTCCAGGCAAAGTATTACAGAAGTCAGTTCGGTGCCTGTCTGCACAGGGCATCCTGCAAGGCTGGCTTATTCTTGGACTTAAATCAAACTTGGATTCTGTAGTAACACTAACTACAATATATATATTAAAAGATTCTTTCAATTCATATTGCCTTCTCCTTGTCTACACACATATGCACTTATGTGCGCATCTGTGAATGTATTCCTTTTTCGCCTCCACTCAAGCAAAAAATGGTATAGCTCAAGCGTTCCTTATGAAAAATCAGGCATTTTATCATTGGAGATCACCTTGTCAGCAAGTCTTTTAGTATAAAAAGACTGGATTACCTTTGCAAAGTTTCCCTTGCAAGATTCACAATCTTAATATAGTCATCATGTGTGCAGAGACCTGGCCATTTTAAAAGCCTTTGTGTCTGGCATATGTTTCCCACATCAATTGCATTTAGGACATATCAGTAGGTCAGAAAGCAAGCCAATAAAGGCAGAGTGTAAAGATATTTCTTATATGCATGTACAGAATTATTACGCTTCAGCATTATTCCTTTGCTTTTTTGAATCTCAGTCACCTAAATAAAGCTGAGAAGATAACAGAGAGCCTAGATAACCTAAAGTTAAGATTATGTTCAGCTTTGATTCAGACTCTTTAGGAATGGACCTGATCAAAGATAAGCCATTGCCCTGCTGAGCAGAAGAAAGAAAACCAGTAGCGCTGCTGGATTTTGAATGATAAAAATAGAGCTGCCCAAGAAAAACAGCCCAAGCAGGTAGGGATCAACAGCTGTGTCCATTTTATAACAAATTAGCAGTCTTAGTACCCATGTTTGCCTGATGGGTTCATTGACCAGGATGGCCACAACAGAGCAATTCGTACATTTAAAGCTAACTGCTTTGTGCAGTTTAATGTCTGCAGACAATACTCTGGTCAAACTATCCCTACTTTGCAGAGATAGAAAAGGCGTTGGTTTCCTAAAACGTAAATTTTCACTACATTTCCATACACTTAAATAACACAAAATGTGCCAAAAAAGAATTGTCTAATTCATGCAAAAAAGCATGGTTATTCAGAACTCCAAGTCAAACAACTCTTAAAAAGTGTTTTTACCATATGTATTTAATTGATTCTGTGTTTACATGTTTCCCAGCTGACACAGCTGAAAGGAAAGGGCTATTCCCAGAACTGATAGGCTGACAATCACCAGCACTTTAGTTAGAAAATAATGTATTCTAGGGTGGTCAGTGGGGTTAGGAAATAAGTTAAATGAAAATCTTACCATGGTGTTGAAGCAGATTGGGAAAGTTGGGTTTTGTCTTTGCTATCAATGCTGACAATTTTTAACATTTCTTCCCTTTGGAAATAGGTCACTTTAAGTACCAAGCCGCATACTCAGGGGCAGTGTGATATGTTACTGCATTCATGCAGTGTACGTCATTCCATGGTACAAGGCTTCTGATGGTCATAGCATAAACAAATCTGTAATATGAAAGACTGTACTTACACAATAAAGCGCGTGTGTGGTGGCTTCTGCCCATAGTATGTGTATGGAGCCGTTAAGTTACATAGCTGACATGTGAACTCGCCTGTAGGCTGAACTTCTTTGGCAGCATCCATCTTTAAGCTACCTGCAAGCAATACAAATACCTTTTAGTGCCAAAATGCAATACTGGGAACATGCCTGCCTGCAAGAAGATTAAACTGATGTGGGACATCTGGCTATGCAGATTAAAATCCAATGGAAAATTGACTACTGCATACCTTGATAAATAAATCTTTTCTCCTAAATCAAGTTGGTTTCTCATGTCCCAGTTACACTTATAAATCCCTTAGATAGCTTTAGGCTTGACTGTAAAGTTCACCTGTTAATTTGGAACTTGATCCACAAAAGAATTTAGGTAACAAAGCACATGGCTGTGATCTGGAAAACCCTTTGCTCAACAAAGACCTATGCTCCCTAAGCACCATGTGGGAAATGACACTATCTGCTGCGCGGAATCCCAGTTCTCCAGTGCCTGTCTCTTCCTCCCTGCAAATGGAGCCATGAAAGGGTTTGGGACCCTGCTCAGGAGGCAGGCAGAAATATAGGCGCTGCAAAGATTTACTACCTCGTTTTCTTTGCTTCTGGTTCACCTTTGAATAGTTTTGGAAGCTTAACCCTGGCTCCCTCTTCTTATCTAGCTTCCTATGGAAATGAGGCTGATGTAATCACCCTGTGCCTAGATAAGAGTGCTGGCCCATACAAGCCACAGAGGACAGAGGAGGAGGTACCTTTACAAAAGTTTAGGCCTTGCAACTTTTACAAAAATAGGCAGAAGAGGGATACTCTGCTTTACCCTCAAGGAGGATACCTATGTATTTCTATGAACCAGAGAACCTGCATATAGGAAAGCTACTCTGTATCTGAAAGACTTCAGACACCGATTACAAAGGTATAGATAGCTATCTCCCAATGAGATTTAAAACCTAGAAAGCCGTGTTTCATATGCTTTGATGCTTACAAGATGACTTGTTTACATCTTGGCCATTGGTTTACACTTGGGAGCTCACCCTTCACTTGTACCACTTGAGCTGGGTGTCACACCCCAAGCTTTTCAGTGTGGTGTGACAAGTATGCTTTTACGACTGATTTTGGTGTGTATGCATGATCAGATCAAACACAGCTAACCATGTGTTTGTCCCCAGATTTGCACTAATCACACTTTTCATGGCATGCAGTTTGCTGCTGCAAATCTGTCAGCTTTTTTAAGTGAAGCAGAGGTCGCATCAAGCAGTTAGGAAGGTGAGCACTAGGAACTCGGATTTGAGCAATATCTCAGCAGTTAGGTTGTGTGGGCTCACAGCTGAGCATATACACGGCCTGCCAAAGGACTGCAGCTGATTCCCACTCACCTAGCTTTGCAGTCATACCCTTCTCCTACAGAGCTGATTCAGTTCACTAACTGAACACTTGGTTTGCATCATGAAGCAGTCTTAAAGCACACAAACTGGACAGTTTCAGATGAAACTAAACTGACAAATGTGCTCCAGAAGAACACCTAACACACTTCAACCTGAAGGCCTAACTAATGCCCATACAGTCTGCAGGCTAGCACCAGAGGTAATCTGAAACATCCCAAAACATAGAGTGAGCAGCTGGTATCCAACATCAAGCACCTTGGTTTATGGTTTCATTCTTACTGCATTTCACCAGTTATTATTGTAGTAACGAGTAAAAGAACTACCTCTTCTTTTTTTATTGTTTTTTTAATTTTTTTTTCTCCAATGTCTATTTTCTCTCCTATTTTAGGGAACTAAATTGGCTTGCAGAGGAATCCAACAACTGTTAACAGCAGTTCAAGGTAAGAGACAAAACCACATAGCCAGGAGAAAGGGAGGTCTGAGACGAGAGACCTGTATTTCCCTCTTTCAATGACAGTAAGCTGCTATTTCTGCTCACCCTGTGTGGTGAAACTGAATCCTTAGGGACATATGCTACTAAGGTGAATTAGGGGCAAGGTGAAGCAGAGTTGTGACTACTTGTCATCTAATGTTCCAGAAGAACAGGGAGCCCTAAGATACTCAGAGGTTACAGAGGCTTCATAATAGACATCCAGTTCAGAAAGCCCTAGCCTTTTAAATTTTGGGAATAATCTCCCTAACCCCATCATTCTTTCACCATCATCCTTTCTACTCCCATTCCTGTCATTTCAATGGTACAGGGAGTTCTTCAAATGTAACACAAATGGGCGCAGATACTGGTTTAATAAATAAATATGACTTATGAATACTTTTGGCAACTACATTTTGTCGTAAGTGATGTAACCCTTGGATATTGTGTATTTTCTCTGCCTCACAGGGATGCTTGAGAGAATTTATCAGCTGAAGTGCTTTCAGATTTTTCAGTTAGATGTAAGTCAGGGACATGCTACCTATTTCTCCTTGTATATTAAAACTTGGTTTCTTCAAACTATTCACAAACTCAACTAAGAGCATGCTTTTTAAACCTTGCATCTGCATTTTAGGATTACTAGGTAAGTCCCCCGAAACATACCTAAATTTACCTTTTCTCTAGGTAGTCAGTAGCATTACCAAGACACCAACCTGTCTGAATGCGATTCAGTCCAGTACATGGTATGTAATTTTTTGTAATCAATCTTTTTTTAAAAGGGGAAATAATTAACCCCACCGAGGTAGAGTACAGAAAGTCACAGAATCGTAGACTAGTTAGGGCTGGAAAGGACCTGAAGATCATCTAGTTTTCATGGTGGTATTTTCTTTAAAATAATGCAAAAGACTCAGAACAACAACAACAACAAAAAGACTATTTATGGCAGTGAGGGTCATAGACTTTGGAATGAATGTGTGCTGATTCCAAGTGAAAATAACAGCCATGGGTTCAGAGCTGAAGTACGTTAGATATATAAACACCTGCTCTCTTATAGTCCATTGGCATGCAGAACAGAATCTGTTCAGTGACTCCCACTGGGAAGGAATGATATCTATGTACAAACAGATTTTTGGCTATGCCAGTTGAAAAGCATATGATCTTGCCTGCAAGGCACAGATGAATTTATGATGCTTTCCATTTTACTCACAGCTTACAAGTCACTGGTATCAGCTCTATCACTTGGTATAAAATTGGTATCAGTTTTACTTCCCTGGGAACATCATTTGTCTACACAGCAGCACTTGGGAATGTTAAAGTTACCAACTCAAGGTGCAAAGTGAATGTATAGATTTCAGAACGAACACTTCAACTCAGAAGTTATATTTATTAGTTACATATATATTGCTACATAACAAAGTAAATCCATTTCCCTTCTTAAGAAAGAGATTCAATGGCAAATGTAACAATTGATGCATGTGCTTCACACCTGTAGTCTAAACAACCAAGCAAACAAGTCCTAAGATGCACTCTCTCACAAGGCTTCCAAAAACCTCGTATGCAATTAAAAGAACTGTATGTCAGATAGCAAATGCACAGAAGCAATTCAGGGATAAAACCACAGTCAAGACAGACACTGGTGTATCATAAAGTTTGCTGGTTTGGTTCCATACACCATCTTAGTTAAGATGCCTGATATGACAACTATGACAGGGTGTCTGCCTCCTCTCCAAGCACACACATGAAGCGTGAGTGAGAACTTATTTCTTTTTAGCATATCAACAACAGGATAAAGGATCTCTTGAGCAGATAAAAGTCTAGCGCACTTACTGGTTCATAATAATGACAGGCAAATTTCTGACCTCAAGGGACTCAAATCATCACCTGTGCTACCACTGGCTTTTTGTGTCCTTTCCCTGAAAATTTCTGGAGTGGCAACATGTCCCAGTAACATGCCAAATATCTGTCTGGCTGGTACTGAAGAAGTCTTTCAGAACAGCTTGTTTAGAACTAAACTCTGCCCAAGTATTTGCCATTTTGGCTGGAAGCTGCAAAGTACTTAAACACACACTTTAAGCACATGCATAGCTCTTCTGAAAAGAACACGGCTACCCACACATGCTTGATTACGAAGCAAACGCTGAACTAGCATGCTCAGCAGAAACTTGCCAAGTCAAGCCCAAAATGTTGTAGGACATGTGTGAGGTTGGCCCACGTGTCACAGCGAAAGGTAAAGAACAGAGATTTGAATGCCATACTAAGGAAATAATTGCAATGAAAGAAAGGCGCAGGTTAGACAGTGATATAAGAGTGTTTCTCCATGCAGTCTGTGACTGATACATGATATGGATGTGGGGAAATGGCTCTCAGTGCTGTTCTCTAGGGAGTCCTAAAAACTTCAGGGCAGTTCTGCTTAGAGTATTCTGCTAACAGGCCTGGAAGGCATGCCAGAAATAATAAATCACCATTAAATTGTCAGGGTCAGTGGCAAAGCAGCAGCACAGATAAGTAACCTGATTTTCTTTGCTTCAAACCTCATTAGCACAAGTCTTTACAACGCATAGGTTAAGCCCCTCTAATACTCCACAGGAGACTCATGTATTTCTAAGTCACTGATAAACTAGAGAAGCTATACAAGAAACAAACTGCCTACAGACGCAGGCTTTGATTTGAAAGGGTGTGTCAGATAAAACCAACATTGACACACCTTTAATCCTTTAAAATTAAACCCTTGTTTCTTTCACTTGCCAAGATTTTCCTGCGGTATCCACTGTTGATGACAATAACCTACTATAATATTCACAGATTGATTCTCTATGGGAAAGAGCGTTCTCTAATAGAAGGGCAGGAGCCAGTAAGTTCATAGCTAACTTATTTTGCAGTGTTCGGTGTGACATAAATTTAAATACACTTTGGCACCAAGAATGCACTCGCCTCCTTCAGAAAATTGCCTAATTGCTTAGGTAGTAAATGAAACAGCAGAACCTTCTTACTTGCTAGTTAATCCCCAGGTGAACAACTCTCTCCCTCCAGTACCTTCATGTTACTGGCTTGAGGGCATGTCTAGGTCACCTGTTGGCTGCCTCCCTGATCTTCCTTTGAGGTGACTTACTTTGGGTTCAGCATAAATTAGCCCAGGAATGCAATTTCGCCAAGCATAGTCATTTTTTACTCTTTACATCTTTTAGCCTTATTACCTCTTGCAAAGATCACTTGATTGAATTAAACCTTGACTTCTGGCAGCAACTTCTCCCTTCAGGCTGTGGGAACTGTGCTGGTATTACTATGCTTTCTCTGCTCTGAAGGAACTGAGATTGCTGCAGCACACAGGCTTCTCTCTAGGTATCACAGGGTCATATCACAGGCCCCAAGCCCTGCTTTTCAACAACAGCTTGTGCAGATTCCCCGTGGATATCCCCTAGGACAAAAACCTAGGCAGTCACAGATGTGAGCATGTTTTCCATACGGTTGTAGGGAATGTAGGGTGTGTCAGAAGAAAGGAGTAATACAGACAAGCAAACCAAAACACTACCTTAGGTGAAAAGGCTTTATGAACACAAGATGAATCTCTAAGTAGCATCTATTGAGAAGACATACGATCTAACAAAGCTGAGAAACCAAAACTTAAAAAAACCTAGCCCAAGTACTCCTTACTTGAATATGGCAGGCAGCAAGCTCTAAATTAGACAGCATTTAATAATGAAGAATCTCAAATTAGGTGAGAATTTAACAGCTTCACACATGAACGCTGCAACAAGACGTTAACCGGCAGATACCACTGTCCTCTAGTGGACACATAGGACCTGCACCACCCTGGTGGCTGGCGATATCCCCGTTAGGAGGTGCGGGGAATACTCGTTTCAGCACCTCCGCTGTTCAGAGTAACTTAGTTGCAAAAGCCCAGATAAGCGGATCACACAGCAGGAGTGAATGACAGAACAAAATAAAAGCCAGCTGCCTAAGCGTGCCTGCTGGAGGCCATCTCCACGTCTGTTTGGAGAGGCACAGTGTGTGGTGGATCTCTTTGCCGTGTAACAGAACAATCAGTCCTGACAGTGGAGGGAGAACTATACTGTCATTAGTTCTTCCTTTCCTTCTCCCAAGAATTAACCTCTCATCACACCTAGTTTTCTGCTCAATACCCCTCTTCCCTCTTTCTTCTCCTTCTCTTCCAACATGCCTTCCTAAGCAGAGTATAAAGCTTATCATGTCATCATCCATGATGCCATTCCAACATTATCAGCAAAATGGCCTAGAAATTACAGAAAGACAATGCAAGACTACTGCTCTTCTCACAGCACAGTTATAGGGACTTACAAGGTAATTGCAGCTCCCTATTATAGCTTTGTTAGATTAATATCCATAGTGGGGAAGAATAAGTCAGTGAGGCTCTATTAATATAAGTGATGATGATTCCTTTTAAGTTGTCCTTAAAGAATAGTTAAGGACACTGTCCAACAGAGTCTAAAAATAGGAACTCTGAGAATTTGTGGAAATACATGAGGAGAAGGTAACATGCTGTTTCAGGAAATAAGACACTGCAACGTGACATAATCCTGAAAGAAATAAATATAGCTTCACTGATTTATCTCCCTACAGAAAGCAAAGTTGGTACTGTAAGGAAACACTCAGCTCCCACTATGTGGGGTTGCAAGTTACAGTGTCCTTGCTGTGACAGCCACTGCCCACTTTCCCTTGTGTTCAGCATTAATACACTTGTGGAGGAGAATTCTTTCCAGTAAAAAGTGAATGAAGCTGTCAGTTTGTTAGAACTGGGCTCAAGCTGAAGACTTCCTAATGAAGTAAAACAAAACCTTCAAAAAGAAAAGATTACACAAAACTACTGGTGGGGCAGGGGGCACAGGGTAGTGTTAGCTTCAAGAAAGCCTGAGAATAAAGATCTGTACCTACTATACTTAACAACTTTCTCATGCCCACAGTCACACACAAACCCCTTTATACAGGCATGCCCATTTTCTCCAGAAGACATGTTCATCAAGTTCTGTTATCCCAGCTGCTGGGAAGAGTGAGCACAAGGAACCACCAAAGAGTATTTCCAGCATGTCTGACAAAGCAAAGAACTACACTGTCACTCAACCCTTAGAAAGTTTTCTTTTCCAGGGTACTTGCTGGGAGGTCTCTTACAAGAACTTACAAACAGGTGCCTTGTTTCACACCTTCACAAAGAGGTCATTTTGGTTTTGCCACTTTGGTTACACTTTACATTAGAAATTAACCCTTCATTCAGGGGCTAACAGCTTCAAGACTTCCTAACTTTCATCTGGTAAATTCCATTTTTCTAGCCATGTAACAACATGAAATAAAGTGAATTCAGGCAGGTACAAACACTGAGGTTTTTCCTTTTTTTCAGGTTAGTGTGTTTGCTCCTCTCAGACTTTGCTTCCCAAGCAGTTCTTGAATTACTGTGCCTAAAAAACAGGCAGGTACTAAGGCTGAACTTACTTCTTCCAGCACCTGATACTCTCATCAAATAGGTATCAAGGCACACATAAGAACCACTTCCACAATTTTCTGTAGGACACACAGAAATTATGCTTGTTCTTAGGCAAGTATCTGGAGACATTTTGCAATGAACAGCCAAGCCATTTCTTTTCTGCATGCTCTGCAGTCTGCACAGCCTGTTCTCCAGAATATATGTGCTTATGCTCTTCCCTTCAAGAAGTTCTTTTGGACAAATTCACTGCTCTGTTCATTACAGGTAAAAGAGGAGAAAGGTGGGGTTTTGACATGTGACAAATTTAACCACGGATAGAGAAGTGTGGACCCTGGAATTCTCTATAAACAGAGTACACTGCTCCTACTGGGTCATATGCTAGGAGGGCAAACATTCAAAGTCTTTGCAATTGTGTCTTTTTGCCCAAGGAGCTCAAAATCCAGTGAGAATTAGCAGCATCCTCAACGTGTCACAGGTACTTAAGGAACTTCCTTTGTTTTAAGATCTTCATCTGCTCAGCAAGCACAGATGTGTCTGACTAAGATTTCACTGAGGTCCAAGAAGAAAGTATGAGCTGCAGAGTAGAGCTAATTAAGCAGGAGAGTTGATGGGGTCTTGACAGATATTTTATATGCCATATGCCAGTAGATAAGGCTTTAGCTACACAAATAAGGCTTAGGAATGCTGCAATGTCTGTTACAGAATTAAACCCATTTTCTTTTTGCACATATGCACACCTCTAAGTGTGGTTAATTAGCAGTAGCTTTACTCAGTGTTAGAATAAATGAAAAGGTAGGGAAGAAAGCTTAGTGGAAAATTATTATGGCGTGTAATTATAAGACTTTACAGGAGGCAGCATAGTTCATGTCAGCTGGCCAGTAAAGAAAATAAAACATAGAGCAGGTGAAAAATGCTTTCATTTTTCACTCGCTCAGTACCTGAGGTACTGAGAAAAAGAACAAAACACTCTCTTGCTTTATCCTGGCCTAGAGCAAAAGAGAAACCTCAAACTGTTGCAACCACAGACAGAAATTATTAATCCAAATCTCAGGTTTTACTTTTCTGTTTCGAGTTTTGGGACTCTTCGCAGTTTTTTGTTTGATTGATTTTTGTGCCAGTAAAAGCACTGCTTTATCAAACAGGCTAGTGCAAAGGTAATGCAGAGGCTAGGAAGTTTAGCATCTCAACAAACCTAAGGAGTAGATCTCAATTACAAGTCAGGTTAACAGCAGAATCCAATCTGCTGTTATTTATCACCAAATAAAAACCTTCTTTGGTCAGAGTACCTCCAGGCAACCCCAGATTGCTGCATCTGTGCAGAGTAAAACTTTCAGGGGATCCTCCACTGTCTTCATGCAACCTTTTCATATTTGTAGAGATCACAGATGTACATCTTGACTCTATTAGAGTCAAGACAAAGTGAGACAAGATACAAAGTAATACAGCTACTTTGTCTGGAAAACTTCTCTGTTTACATGGGAAATTAAGGCATAAGGAAAAATTGTTTGGGTTTTTGGCACGGAAGCACAAAGGTCTTACATTTTACATTCTGTTTTGTGTAAAACATACAATTTCAATTATAAGTATGTAGTTAAGGTAGTGTTCTAATTAGTTATGCTGATATAAAAGGGTTCGTGTCAATACAACCTCTAAACTATACCAATTAGGGGAAATTAATCAGCACACAGTGTCTTTGCACCACTGTACTCTAGTGTGCATCCAAGATGGTATACTGGTAACACTGCCAATCTGATCTAGTTGAAGATATCCCTGCTCGTTGCAGGGGGTTGGACTAGATGACCTTTGAGGAGCCCTTCCATCCAAAAATGTTTTATGATTCTATGACTACAGCAGGGGAAGAACCCTAACTGAAAAAGAAAATAAATTCAAATGTAACCAATGCACAAACCTGTGAGTGCTAGTATAACTAGCTGCTAGTACATAAATCCAATTCTTTGACTCTTAGATGTGTAGAGATGGAAGATAGCTCAAGAGATTATTTAGGCCATCATACCTAAGGCACAACTGGCTTTATTTTGACGGCATTTTGCAGCGTCTGTAGAGACTTCAACCAGCCCAAGTGCCTTAGAGACAAGTAACAGGTCAGCAATCAAGCCTGGACTGAGTATGAAGGAAAGCCATGTGATTAACACCTCTCCTTAAGCAGAGACCATTTCTAGCATGACTGAGATATGGATATATTTATTGCTATAAAGGCTCTCAGAGCAGAGTCAGAGAGAAATTGTGGCACCCCATCTCTCATACATCTTGCAAACTTTTTATCTCCCCTCATTTTGCAAGGAGTTGCACACCCTATTATTTACACAGCTCTACAGACCTCTAAGTCCAAGGCTGTAGTGCCAACACCACCAAGTGCAACCTCAAGCTCGAGATGCCTACATATGACAGGAAACAAAGGTTTCCCTTAAGTTCCCTAGAGTCCTTAAAGCTCCATCTTTATGTATATCCAAAAGCAGTGCCCTCAGACAGCTCAGAATTCCTGTGGAATCCTCTCCCCAGCCTCCTCTGAGGCTGCATCCTGTACCTCCAACCTCAACTCACACAGTTCCTCAGAAAAAGCAATCTGTGGCCACTACATTTTATTAAACAAAGAATATGCTCTATACTAAAAGCCCTGTGTTGAAGGAAAATCAAAATCAAGCTTTGACTTTAGATCCAGAATCATGAGTGTCTCCCAATAAGCAGTCAACCTGCTCAGCAGGCTACTCTCAGGAGGCTCATGCTCTCTCTTTACTTCAATGCTTTCCTCACTTGCTTCAGAAATCTAAAGGGAAGAGGCAGTTTAACTCATGCTCTAGCAAGTCAAGCACCCTGGAGGTGGGAGGTGCAGACCTTAAACCTTCCCCACACCAAGCAAATACTGGAATCATAGAATGGGTTGGAAAGGACCTTAAGATCACCTAGTTCCAACCCCCTGTCATGGACAGGGACACCTCACACTAGATCACATTGCCAAAGGCTCTGTCCAACCTGACCTGGAACACTGCCAGGGATGGAGCATTTACCACTTCTCTGGGCAACCTGTTCCAGTGCCTCACCACCCTTACAGAAAAGAACTTCTTCCTTGTATCCAACCTGAACTTCTCCTATTTAAGTTTAAACCCATGACCCTTTGTCGTATTGCTACAGCCCCTGATGAAGAGACCTTCTCCAGCATCAAAGGGAAAAAAATCCACGGTTTGAACTCTGCTCTCCCACCTCTGCAGGGACGGTTCGTTACTGCTGTGCGCTGCGCTGGAGAAGCCTCCACAGCAACCGCTGAGCCAGCCCGGGTCCTGTCCAAAGGAGACAGATCTTTCAGAGAGGCACCACGCCTGGCAAGGAGCACAGAAAAACCCTTCTCAGATCCCGGCTGGCATGAAAATGAACCCTCGCTCCTCACAACAATATAATAACAACCACTACTGTTGCCGGGGAGCTCGGCCTTCCCACGCGGGCCGTACACCGGGGCCCCTTTTCCCGGGGGGCAGAGGGGAGCCCCGGTTCGGCTCGGTTGGGTTCCGCTCCCTTCGGCCCCCCGCCCGGCCCCCGAGCACCTCCACACGCACCGGGCCCACCCCGCCGCCACCCCTCACGTCACCTTCCTGCGCCGCTCCTCCTTCAAGACCCAGCGCCGCGGGGCGCCCGAGGTTGCGCCTGCGCGAGTGTGGCCCGTGCTCCTCTCGCCCGGGCCGCGGGCAGGCGGTGCGGACAGTCCCTGTGGCCTGCGGGGGAAGGGGCTTTGGTTTGGCCGTGTCCGTCCGTGCGCCGCGAGAGGCGGGTGGCTGCGGGCGGGTGGGCGCACCATGCGCTGGGCCGGAGTGCTGCGCTGCGGGGACCGTGTAAGGCTGAACAGTGGTAACTGTGAGTTCAGGGGGCTCGGGGCATTCGGAGGCGACTGCCTGGAAGACGCACCCTCCTTTACGAATGAGAAATAAGGGGTTTCACCAAATTGCCCTGTCTTCCCGGTTCACGTGGTCGGTCAGTCCTTACTTGCAGGGGGTTTCAGGGTGACCCGTGTGCAGGTGCAGTTTTTCAAGACAGAAGTCTACTTTCCCCCAGGCCCTGGAACAGGATTTTATGGTCCACGGTTGATGCCTTCCAAAGGAGCATCATAACAAAGTCATCTGCATACAAATGCACTGCAGTATTGCTGAGCTCCCGTTTTAATTGCCGGCTGGCACCCTGCTAACTCGTCCGGCCTTTTCCTACTCCTTATGCTCCGAGTGGGAGGGATTTATCACCATTTTCAGACGTCAGGCCGCTTCTGCTCTTATGTTAGCCTGTGCTCAGCCGGAGGCGAGGTCTGTTTCGGCGCCAATAACCTACACAAAACACCTCAGTCAGCAGCACCCCGGGCTCCCTCCCCGGAGACGCGGGGGCTCGGGGTAAGCCGCTGCCAACGGGCCGAGCGGCGGCCCTGCCCTCCCCGCTGGAGCGCCGGGCCCGGCCCCGCCTCCACCTCCTCCGGAGTAAGAGGTGCGGAGCTGCCGGGCTCTGTCTGCGGGGTGCATGGCGCCGCTGAGGGACTGCAAGGTGAGGGCAGGTCCGAAGGGAGCGGGACGGGAGTTACCCGCCAAGCAGGGCTCTGCCGTAGAGGCCGCTCTGCCCGTAGCCCCTGCGCCTGTCCGGGTGTGCCCTTGTAGCGGGCGGTGTCCTTCCGTGTGGGCCTAGGAGAGGTCCGGGTCCGCTGGGGGGCCGGGCGGGAAAGGGAGGGGATGGCGGGAGAGCCGCTGCGTCCGGGGCGGGAGAGTAGCGAAGTCGGCCTGGGCAGGCGGGAGGGACAGCCCTGGGGTGGAGGGGCCTCTGCTGGAGAGAGCCCGTCTGCCTCACTCCCTGGAACCTGACACTGGGGGTGGATTCAGGTGGGGTAGGGCTGCTGCTGCCATCTGAAAATGGGGACGAGTCCCTGCAGCTTTGCCTGCCGTCGGGGAGGAAAATCCATGTCTGGGCATCTCTGGGACTTGTTCATAGTGCACACCAGTCGCACCTGCCCTTTCTGTGCGTCTCAAAAGTGGATCAGGTCTGAATTGTCTTTGAGTCCAAGGGTTCAAAATCTGCCTGCAGGGGCTAGTTACTGATTAGTTACTTGAGTGCTTTTTTCCCGATGAAGTTCATGCTGTCACTCCTTTTTTGTTATTTTAAGTTTAATTAGGCAAGGGGAAGTGAACAGAAGTCTTGAAGATTTTCTGACAGTCATAGGTTCATAAGCGGCAGAGCCCTGGTGAACTGCCACTCAAATAATAGAGGATGTGCTAACAGCGGCATGCAGAGAGCATATTTCTCAGATGCAGCCGAGACTGTAGCAGGGAAAAAAAATATACAAACAAACAGTCAGCAGGTCTCCTGACTAAAGTCTTATACTAAAGCAGGAGAAAGGGCAGGCTTTGGTCTTGCCAAGAGGCAGTAAAGAGAGCCAAGGTCATGGCACTCTCCTCCATCAGGCATCACAGAGACTTCTGGAATTAGAGAGAAAGGTTGTGGGAAATTGTGTAACACAACTTAAAGGCAGCTTCTGTGGGAAGGGGAGCTGATGTTTTACATCGTCTTCTGGCTGAATTTTACCTACTTCCTTTCCCTCTCTTGTGGATTTCTTCAGTCACAGCCTGATGTATGAGTACAGGCAAGTCCCAAGGCATGAGTGTCCCAAGTAGTCTGGGCAGGACCATTTGTATATGATGCAGAGGACAAGGGTTGCCAGCTCTTCTGTGCTCTTTGGTTCATGGTGACAACAACTGATTAGGTTTGGAACAGATCTTTTCTTTTTCTTAGGAGTCAGCAGCTGTTACAGGGTGGTTCTTTCTGCAGCTGATTGTCCTGGTGTGCCAACAGGAAGAGCCTTGCTGCCATCCTCTTGTTGCCAGAGTGTGAGTCTTCCAGTGAGGAATGAGTTATGTGGGCTGGAGGCTTGTCAGAACAGAGGCTTGCTAGAGTGGGTAGGAATAGCATGTGTGAGAGAAACAGTTTTGGTTCACATGCTGGGGATGGGGCTTTGCAATATTAAGGCTTTGAAATATTGGGGCTGGGGTTAAGTGACTAAGGGACTGAAACAAAGGGTTTGAAATAGCATGACTTAAACCAGACACACTTTAGTTAAAGATAGTGTCATCTTTGGGCAACAGACACACTCTGTGGTTAAAAAGAATGCTATCTTTGTACAACCTATGAAACTAAGCTGGTGTAAACTGATTCTGCAGTTAAACAGTAAGTTGGGGTACCACATATATGCCAGAGAGTTACGAAATCAAACCATAAAAGGAGATAAACAAGAGGATGGGGTGAACGAAATTGAGTAAGGGGGGTGTAAACAGAGGTGGGACACTTAGCATGTAAATTACATGCTTTGGATAGACCGTAAACCTTGGAGTACCCAAGCAATGGGGAATCGAGGGAACTTGGGGACTTGACAAAGTTCTGCCTTTGCTGTGTGTGCCTACTTGCTAGGATGCCCTTTTTTGCAAAACCGCTAATAAATAGCTGCTTAGCAGCTGTGTGTACCCTGAGCTTTTACAAGAAAAGTTTTTATCTGGAGGCCATTTCTGACAGCATGTACCTCAGCTGGATCAGCAGTGTCCTTAATCGTGGGTGCAGGCCTTTTTTACTAGCCCTTTTCCTGCTGTTTTTCCTGATGATACGGAGACATTTTCATTCCTAATAAGTGTAGCATTAACAAATCTCAAAACCGGATGACAATTTCTACTTGGCAGGTACCTTAAGCTGTTGTGCAAAACGGGCAGTGGCAAAGAGCTGCTTCAAGTGGGCTATCTTCAAATGGAGCATGACTGGTGATGAAAGTGGTTCCTAGTCTATTTTTCAGGGCACTGTGAAAGGCAGCCTGTAAGTAGCAGGCCTAACCTTGCTACCCTCTTGACTTTTCTCTCTACAGTGTTTCTGAATATAGTATGAATTGTAAAGAAAATCTGTACTTTTATATTCAGGTCTAGTCTTTCAGGCCTGTAATTTGAACACTCAAGTGCTTGAGCTGCTGGAATGTGAGCCTTTAATCCAGTCACAGTGGGAAAGCTTTAGAATAAAGATGTCATTGCCTGTGTACTTAAAATTTGTGAAAGCTGGGTCATTAGAACCAGGAATTACGTTAGAGTGTAGAATGAGATGAGCTGAATTTTTGCAGCATTTGCAAGGACTAATCTCCTGTTAGGAGGACTCTAAATTGATTTGCCCCAGGTCTGTCTTTTTTTTTGTAATGTCTATCCTATATGTTCTCTGTTCTGGAATAAAAGTGATGCTGAAGTGATTGGGGCAGCTTCTCAAGTGTGTGTATGCTTAGACAGGAAGGTATATGGTGTGCTGAATATAAATTTGTGCTGTAAAAACAGTTGTAGAGGTAATCAGAGTATCAGAATGCTGAATGACGAGTGCTTACTGGAAATAAACCCAAACATATTAAAATTTGAATAATAGATTGCTAGCGGAAGCACCTCAGCTCGTGAGATGACAGGCTTTGTGGCTGTGTGGCCATCCTTGTGTAGGGAAAAAGGCCTGCAAGCAAATGGAGGTTACATGCCTGTTTGCCTGAGTTACTTAATAGAACAGTCATGGAGACAGTCATGAAACAGGGTGCTGCCCGCCCAGTGCCACCATTCTGGCCAGTGAGCTGTTTTCATTTTTCAGCAGCTAACCAGGAGATGCAGCACCTCAGTCAGTGTTGCATAGCTTCTGAAGAAACCCGTCTGCCTCATTTCTCTGGTTGGTGAAGCGCCGGCAGAGGTTGCCCTGAGAAACTGTGGCTGACCGATCCCTGGCGATGTTCAAGGCCCGGTTGGACTGCACTTGGAGCAGCCTGATCTAGTGGAAGGTGTCCCCGCCCATGGGCGGGTGTTGGAACTGAATGAGCTTTAAGGTCCCTTCCAGCCCAATCCATTCTGTATGACCCCTTTTTGTAAGGCTTCTGTACAAATCTGTGGCCCAAATTCTTTGTTCTTTAACTCCAGCAACTTGGTGGATTTGCTCTGCCAAGCTGTTCAGCCTGCAAAATACCTGAAGTATTGATTTCAGTTCTAAAAGAGCAGGGATTTATTTTACCATGTCTTTACTTCACGTTAGGTGCATCTGCAGCAGGGGGACTAGCCAAAACTTGAGTTGTACTGAATTAAGCATGAGTCTCTCATAATGAGATGTGTAACCTATCAAGATCTATTATATGTTGTAACTTTTAGTTGCTTTATTTCCAGTGCTAGCCTCAGCTAATTGAATCCTTATATGTAGCTGCAACAAAATAAAGGTCTGTGTGTCTGCTCACACTGTCCTTCCAGCTTTTATCTATTTTTTTTTGTTTTAAAAAGCATAATTGACAAAAATGTTGGTACATGATCAATTTGAAAATCTGCTGGAGCAGTTTGGAAAGCAAGTATGCAAAATGAGTATGTTTGTATCCATTTGTTGTGCAGGCCTGGAAAGATGCTGGACTTGTCCTGTCCACGACTAGCAATGAAGCCTGTAAGCTGTTTGATGCTGTGTTGGCACAGGTATGACCAAAAGTTTAAGAAAATGTGTTTTGAAGGAATTTGTGCGTTAAATAGTCTTCACTGTAGTTCACCTTCAAATTTGTGAGAGCCTCAAGATCAGAGGATGTCAGCCATTAGCAGGCAGCAGAAAAGCCTCCTGGCACAGGGCTATGCCAGATGCTGCAGCTGTGAGGAAGGTCACAGCCAGCATGCTTGTGCTGCTTAATACTGGAGGATCAACCTGTTAACATAAACCACATAGAAATCTAGAGTATTAGTTCGGCTGGTTGCCAAACTGCCTTAAAGAAAACTAGTTTTATGGTTTGCTACTGTGCTAACCCTATTGGAATGCAATGTTTGTCTTTTAGTCATTTGCCTTGCTTGCTTTTGAATTTTAAATGCCCAGGAGAACAAAATGAAGAACAATATCATTGAGCATTCTTTGCCAGCCTCTCTCTCTCTCTGTCTCTTCCAGTATGCAACCTGGACCAATAATGAGAGCCTTGGAGGTATTGAGGGATGTCTGTCCAAGTTAAAAGCAGCAGATCCAAATTTTAGTGAGTATAACCTGTGATTCATAGCATGGAAAATGTTGGATAATACCTGGTGTCTTGGTGTAATGGCATACTTGATGGCTTAGAGAATTCTGTGAAGCGTTATCTTCAGAATCTAGAGCAGGCTGGGGTGATTTTGTGTGTTTGGGCTTGTTTGGTTTTTTTTTTTTTGCTTTTAATTTCAAATCCTTTAAATGGCTTTCATGAAAATCCTCTAAGCACTTTAGGCTTTATAAGCACTTTCTGGACCCTTCTGAGTACAAGTCAGTCTTGTTCAAAATAAACAGCTCTTGTGTTTATGTGGGGATGAATGTAGTGCTGTACAGTTCAACTTGTAGTGTGTTATTTTCTGTAGCAATGGGACATGTGATTGCTAATGGTTTGGAGCTGATTGGTACTGGAAGTTCAGTGCGGCTCAACAAAGAGCTGGACAGTGCAGTGAGAACGATGATGATGCTTTCAAAATCACAGCCACTGTCTGAGCGAGAGAAGCTTCATGTATCAGCGTTGGACATGTTTGCAAGCGGGTAAGTTTACTGTCGTCCCATTTAAAGAACTCTGAAGAGTTTTAGCTACCACATGTGGAGGCGATTGTTGGTGGTAGTTTTGCTTCACATGCGCTGATATCTAGCAAAGGGTGAGATGTCAGTGGTTGTCTTTCAGTTTATCTCTCCATACTGTAAGCACCGTGACTAGTTAGTAAGCAGCACTGTAGGAGGGGAAGTGCTTTTTTGCCACCGCTTTGTATCTTTAAGACTCCATGTTTTAAATGACATAGATCCATCAGTGGAATATGTGGTTTAGAACTAAGAAGCTAAATACTTGACTACAGTAGGGTCCACTATAATATAACACAGATTTGCATGCACAAAAGCAAAGCTACAAACAGGCTTCTCTCTGTTGTCTCCCTGTGTCAAAAAGTATTTCCCCTGTAAAATAGGAGGGCAGCAGAGGGTCAGAAGTGCTGTAGAGGCTCATTGTTCTGTTCAATATAATGAATTTACGTGCACTGCAGAAAGCATGGGCTAATGCTTCACTTTCGTTATTTGTCAAGCAAACAGGTGAACATGGATGTACCTTGCATACTTCTTAACTAAGGTAAAGAGGAAGATACTGAAACCCTGTTACTATGGATTTGTTTCTCAGTAGGAGGGAAGGTGTCTGTGAATGTGACATTAGGCTAATTGTAGTAGATCTCTCTCTGTAAAAGCTGTTCAACCCTGTAGGAAAATCTTCAGATTTATGGTTTAAGGTTGTTTAATTTTCCTTGTGTGTTACAATGACTTGTCACCCAAGGATATTTCTTTCAGAAGATTTCCCAGAAGGTGCTCAGTGAAGATAATGTCATTATTACTTTAAAAAGACTAAGATATTCCATCAAAGAAAAAATCCAAACATAATTTGATGTTGAATTTTATATTTTTCAGAATAGCATGAGTTCAGAACTAACAGTAGAGACATGTATATGTACCTTTTCACAGCGATTTTCATCTCACTTTTTCATTCCTAGGCAGCTTCCAAAAGCTTGTGATTTATGGGAGCAGATTCTTCAGAGCCACCCAACTGACCTGCTAGCCCTCAAATTTTCTCAGGACACTTACTTCTACCTGGGATATCAGACACAGATGCGGGATTCTGTTGCCCGGGTTTATCCTTTCTGGACACCTGATATTCCACTGAGTAGGTGGGTCATGCTTCATTTTGAAAACTGCTCTTTCGCTGATGTGCATGTACTTTGTGCTTTCTGAGTTCAGAGACATCTAAATAACAGGATCCATTGGCAAATGGACATGTAGGCAAAATCAAGGGCTTATAAGTGAATTAGACCTGACCACAGCTAGAACATCTTTCGTGTATCTCTGTTGACACTGTTTTTTTCTTAAGTGAGCTGAGGCTCCATTAGTAAATTTTGCTGTCAAATACAGCACATGACATGTGTCCCACAAGATAAAATCACGTCCTCATTGAGGGCAGTGTCAAAACTCTTTTGAGCTTTTATGGGTCCAGTTTTTCACCCGGGGCTCACATTGTGAGTGATAGAGCACAACAGTGGAAGGAAGAAAGGAATTGTAACTTGGAATACCCAAATGTAGTTCTGAAATAAAACTTTTGGATATACCTTAACAGCTGATGCAGCAAAGACTGGCAGGATGGCAGAACTTTTATAATACCTAAAGTTCTGACCTGAGCTTGTCAGTTTCCCAGAGTTAATTCAGGATGATCTGAATCTATCGACAAGTGAATCATTAATAAAAACTAATTTGGGATGATTTTTTTAGATTATCTTTAAGACTTGTTAAAATTATTCGAAAGCTTTTACCTTTATGTAAAAGTTAACATTAAATTATCAGTCAAGACATGCATTTAACGTTCTGAGATAGGTGAATAGGCCATCCACAGGCAAGCATAACTTTTTGAATGTATAATGAATGTTGCTGTACACCAATGCGCTGTACCTCTATATCGAACACAACCTTGTCTCTTTTTTTCTTCCGCAAAGAGTGCATAGAATACAGTCTGAATGCTAACATTATAGTGAAGCTCCCTGAGGTACCCCACAATCCTTATGGTGCAGGGGGTAGTATCAGGAGTTTCATTTTTCCAGCTGTATTACCTCAGCTCTGAACAATTTAAACCCCTTAGTTCTTTTTAACTGCAGTAGAGGGGTTTCATTCGCTGGGGAAGACAGGCAACTTAGAAGTTTTGACTGCATTTTTGTAAACTTTTATAGACACAATGCTACAAAAGTACAGGCTGTTATCCACTTAGTGGACACAATTGTAAGGCAACAGGAAACGCTCGTATGCTAAGCTTCTCTTAAAGTATAAAACCCTGGCAAGTACCCCTTATCCTCAAGCTTACAGGTATGTAGAGTTTCACATTAATTGATATGTGGGCAAAAAATAAATAAATCAACTTCTATTCATCTCGATCCATGGAATAAATTTTTTGCAATATACCCCACATGTTTTAATAGTTCCTATGCCTTAGGAGTTTGGAACCAAAACCCCAACAGGTATTTTGAGAAGCACAAATATATCCTGTGGTATTTTGCAACCTGTGAATCTGCAAAAAGAGCATTTCAGTATTTCTTAAAATTAATGCATCAGGTATGTGTGTAGCAGCCTTTGAGATGCTCAGATAGCTCTGGTGACAGCACTGTCTCACTTCAAGCCTTGTAATTCTATATCTTGCAACTGTTATGGAGATCAGCAGATTGTTCTCTGCACCTCTTAATTCCAGTTTATCCAAAGATGTAAATGTCGTCTGTCAGAACACTGGCGATGTGCATCTGGTTACTGGTTCCTGTGCTAGTGTGTCTGGGCCTTTCATTTCCCCTGAGAGCTGGCTAGTTGTTCTGTATTCTGCAAACTTGAACCCTCATTGTAACTTGCATTGAAATGTTTTGATTTAAATGCTATTTGAATATGGTTTCAGTCCTAAGTAACATCTAGTTCTAAATGGATGATGTGCTGTTTTTCCCCTTTTTGCTTAGCTATGTGAAGGGCTTCTACTCTTTTGGACTCATGGAAACAAACTTCTTTGATCGTGCTGAAGAGCTTGCCCATGAGGTAAGCTGCCTGTTATTGGTGCTAAAAGGTTTTAGAATTCTTAAACATGGTCCCTGTCTCTAGGTGATGGTTTGCATAAATGCCGTGACCTGACTCTCTCCATCATCCCAGTTGTTAGTAGAAGTAGCAAAGAGATAAAGCTCAACATGGAAATGCTTATAGTTTCATGACAGACTATTAATAACTGTTCTTTAGAAAGATTTGCACACCTTTGCCATGCCGTGACAGTTTTCTTCACTTCCTTATGAGCATACCTTGTCAGATGGTGTCAGAACACCACTTTAAAATCCATATATTATCCCATCTGCTGTTTCCCCCTGGATAATTGGCTGTATACTCCAGCTAAAGAATGGTGGATTGGTTTGATGTAATCTGCTTTTGACAATCCATCCTGTTTGGGTTCCCCCTCCTTTATTCCCAGATGCTTGTTCCTGGATTATAGCACAGTTAACTTTACAGTGTTCCTGGGGATCAATTTTGGCTGGTCTATTCCATTTTTATGAAGATAGTAATTATGCTTGACTTTCTCCAGTCCTCAGGATTATCCCTGTCCTCCAGGAATCTCAGATATAATTAATCTGTAATGGGTGTTTTTGCAAAACTTCTGTTAGATCGAATTGCTGAAAGTGACAACAAAGACTAAATACTAGCATTTAACATTTACCAAGTAGGTGGTTAACCTTGCAAAATGCCTAAAACCTAGTGGGAGTTGCTGAAGCCAGAAAGAGGAATTTTCTGAATGTTCAGAGCTGGCTGTGTTCTTGAAGAAGATATGGTTACCTGCAAGGCTCTATGTCATGGAATATATTGGGCCTGTGCATGCAGTTCTTTGACAGCTGATACTGATGCATGTCTGTAACATAAAATATCATTTGACAGTCTTCATCAAAGCCTGCATTTTTAAGTGTTCTGCAGGTGTTCATCTCTGTGCAGTAGAAGCTGGGACGTGAAGTCAGCCAATAAACATTGTCTTCCTTTTTTGTCCAAACTAAACTTCCCGGCTGTGGTTAGTTGAAATGGTACATGCAGCAAGTAAAAAGGAGTCTCTTGTTTCTATATCAGTAGTGTTAAATACTGTTTAATAAAGTTCGTAAGCTTTCCCTTTTTTTCACTTGCAGGCTTTGGCTATAAATAAGACAGATGCATGGTCTGTTCATACTGTAGCTCATGTAAATGAGATGAAAGCAGAGGTGAAGAAAGGGTTAGAATTCATGAAGGAAACAGAAGCCAACTGGAAGGTAAATATTCTTGTAGCATCTCTGAAAACCTCCTTTTAGATCTCCTTTATCTCCTCTAGCCAAGTTCTTGATTACTCTGCATGCAATTACTTCCTATCTGCAGGCATGTTACAAGCAATGCAAAGTTTGCATATTAGAAGAAACCATCACTCGAGGAGCTGTTATTTATCTGTGCTATTTTTGAAGCAAGAGGCAGGAAAACATGGTGTACTATGAGGGACACATAGCTTGGACCACTTTTAAGTCATCATTCCTACAACTACCAAGATTAGAAAAATGTTTTTTTTTTGCTTGCTCCTCCACCCCCCAAAAAAATCAGATACCATGTAGTTTAATGTATATTTCAGCTCAAAATCAAAAGAGGCAAATTATCTTACCAGAGAGGACTTCTCTGCCGGTCAGGTTTACTGTTAAATGGCAGTGGGGCTTCTCTCAAGCTGTTGTGGTGAGTTCTCATAGCCTGCTTTTATTTCTTTATTTTGGTTGTCTAGAAGCCTGTTTTTCTTTAGCAGTTTAATCTCTTTCAGAACTCAGAATCAGCAGCAGTAAAAAGGTTTTGTTGTGTTTATGAGGTAATCACATGTTCTTGTTTGTATGATATTTAGAATGATAGTATGATATTAAACTTGATATATTCAGGTTTCTGCCAAACACTTCACTACTTCAGTTGCTCATGTTTGGTTTGTGATTTAATATTAACCATTCTGGTAATCTTTCCTTGTTTATCTTAGCTCCGTAAAGCTCTGACATGCGCTGGGAATGTTACAGATGCCACCATGAAAATGAAGATGCTTTTTCCACTTGTAAAAATGTTAAGTTTAACTGCAGCACTGGGAGAGAGAATGGGAGGAGAGGGATGAACATTTCTCGTATTTTAGTCTTCACCAAAGGATTATGAAATTATATGCCTGTTTGTCTATTCTCAATGCACTCACAAAAGTGAACCGCAATGACATTGTCTTGAAGTGCAGGCTAGGGAAGAGTATTTGAAGTTTTGGTGCCAGCTGAAAGGAGCAGTGAAGACTTGGTACAGTACAGTACAGCAAATATTCATCTCATCTGATGAACTGCCAATGTGTTTGTTATCTAGTACAGCTTCTGTATTCTCTGATCGAATGTGGTTACAAAGTGATTCTCTATGACTGAGATAGGTGTCTAGATGGGCAGGATGAATGGCTCTTGTTGTGTGGTTGAAGATGGGTTTCTTTCTCTAGGTTACTTTAAACAAGACAGCTAAGTTTTAGATGTGATTTTCTTTTTTCCCCTAAGAAAAACAAGAAAATTTTGCAAAAGCGTGAATTCTGAGGCATACAAGTTAAATTGCCCTCTGGAAAATGTTGTGCGGAAAACCTTGCCTTTGAGGTGTCTGCATGAATAGCTGCAAGAGCAAACGAACCAAATGAGATGGTGTCTTGGCCAGCTGATTTAAAGTTCTTGTCTCTTCTGTCTTTTCCATCTTGTGAATACTTATTTTTATTGAAGAAGGAAACAGAAATCTGACTGGATATGTTTAAACGGAAAGTTATTTTGTAAATAATGTTTTCTTTCTTTTCTTTTTCTTTTCCCCCAGAACAGTGATATGCTTGCTTGCCATAATTACTGGCACTGGGCTTTATACTTCATTGAAAAGGTATGAGATATTTTCATGCAGGTGTTTCATGGTTCAGATAGGTCATTCACCTAATGCTTCCTTTTAAAAATGAAGACCTAACATTTACAGGTTTCTTTTCAGTTATTTAAAGGGGTGTTTTTATAAAATAGCACAGTGCCATGTTTACAAGCTAGTCATTATTACAGTTATTTTGAGAAGTTTTAATTACATTGGTCAGAGTTCCAGGATCGTTGTTAGAATGCTGAAAAATTGCTGTGAGATTATTGCATGTTTGAGGATGGAATAGTCTCATTAATTACCCTTAGCACAGTTATTTGATAGAAGGATTGACTTGGATCTCTGATTCTAAGACAAAAATCTCTTCAATATGAATTTGTTGGCCCAAAAATGTGACTAAAAGAAAGACGCAATAACTCTCAATTTGGTCATGAATGTCATTATTTTTTAATGTTAGTAATTCTTATTATTGAAACCCTTTAAAAATGGCTGCCGTTTTACCCAAACTGTCAAGTTGTGATATGATATTCCCTTGGATTTAATAATACTTAGCATGTGCGGGGTTCAGTTCATTAGGAAGACAAATGTGACATTGAGAAGGCAGTGTACTTTGGGTCAGAAAACAGTGACTTCCTTGTGGTCAGTATTATTAACATAGAAGGAGCATTATCCTTGACAGTAGTCTAGTAGCCTGTTTATATTGCCACCTTCTATGTATACAACATTTTTGTAGCCTGCTTAAAATGATTTTTCTTCCTACCTCTGTGGGATGCACTAATTTTTGCAAAAATCCCTGAAAGGAACATTAAAATGAGAGGTAATACCTAGTCTTTTTCCTTCATGTGTAACCAGTGTTAGTACTAGTGTTAAATGAAACCTAATTGTACTGAATATTTTGCCTAGTAAATCCTGGTTTATCTCATATTCCAGTCTTTCTTTTAATACCTCAAGGTTTCTTTGACTTGCTTTGTTTTGATGAAATCATGAGGTGGTTGTGAAGTAGTATTATGACATTATTGTATGTATGTCTTTTGGTTACTACCTGTCACTTCTGGTTACTGTATGTGACTCTTAATCATGCAGTGTTTGTTTGCTTTCACAGGGTGAATATGAGGCTGCTTTGACAATTTATGACAATCATGTGAGTAGGGCATTTTTCTTCTCTATTGAGAACTCACTTAAAACCATGATACATACTTTCTTCCTTCTGTATGAGACTGAAACCTATCACAGAGTGCCATATATGTGTGTATATTATTTACATCTGTTGTTACAGATTTTAAGGGAAAATGTTTCTCAGTGGTTTTGGGTAAAATGCCCAAAAGACTCTCATGTAGCTCAAGTGTTTCTTACACTTGTGCTTGAAAGAGCTACAATGGCAATGTTGGTACTGTTTGTTTTCCTGTAAAGTCTCAAAGTACCTTTACAAAGAACTGATTTTTGCATGTGTGGCGCTAAGTCAGCAGAAGCATGTCTTTTTTCGTTCCTGGCTAACTTTATTATAGTTCTTCACTGTCTAGATTTCAAAGCAATCTTTGTAAATAAGTAGTATCAAACTAGCTAGGATAACATATCTTTGTAAGGATTATAAAAATAGGGAAACTGTAGAATATAAGTATATAGAGTAGAAAGCTGCTGGGCTGTCCTATCTCCTAACCTTGCCAAAGTTAAGTAATATTTATGGTATTATTTTGGAAAAAATGGAATGCCTTGGTGACTCTCCATACGTACTGAGTTTGACTTCGTAACAGGGAAAACAGCACAAATGAAGCTATGTGTTTGTCACTGCGAAGTGCTATATTCAGGAAGAATGCAATTAGGGCTATTGCAAAACAGGTATTTTTGAATGAATAAAAAGATAAAGTTAATACTGTACTATGAAAATAAGTTTGATTATCTGAGTAAGTTCCCACTAGCGCATCAGATGGGCAGGTTATGAGTATCTGTGGTTACAGATCGGTCCTCGGTGTCTGTCAAGTGGAAGTATGCTGGATATAGTAGATAACTGTTCAATGCTGTACAGGCTTCATCTGGAAGGTAGGATATCCACCTGCCATTCTTTTTTAGACCTGTAATTTCGCCCCTTCCCCTGCCTTGCATTTTGAAGAAGCATTGAAATATACTCACAGAGTGAGCTTGGGCAGTGTTACAGAGGAATTCTGTTACAGAAGAAAATTCTGCGCTTGAGAAAATCCTCAATGTGAAATTCATAATGTCCATAACCTTTGTTCTTCCCAATAGCTTCTTTTTTTTTCCCCATGCCACTTTGGTATTTCATTCAGCTCAAGATAGCATAGGTCACATACTTTTTCCTTGAAAAATTCACTTCAGTTGTCCCTGGAGATTAGAGTCTGAATGATCGAGTACATAATCCTCTAAAAATCTCTAGAGCTTCCTTGTAGTAAATGTCATGCTAGATACTTAACCTCCTATTTTGATACTGATTGAAATTGCTAGTATGTCTGTATTAGCCTCTGGCTTTTGTGTACTCTGCTAACTCAGTGGCATTTCTCCTTTACTTTTTAAAGCTAGTGTTTATACACTAGGGTTCATGAAGGGGAGGGGATGACAGACAGATGGACATTTACAGTATTCTGCTGAAACAGTTAACAATACATTGGCTTTGCTTATGAAATCCATCTTGTCACTCTGTTTTTTTCGATTGCTACAGATGCTTCACTGGAACCCCATCTCCAAGAAGACATAGAATCATGGAGTCATAGAATAGTTAGGGTTGGAAAGGACTTAAGATCATCTAGTTCCATCCTCTCTACCATGGTCAGGGATGCCTTGCACTAGACCATGTCACCCAAGGATATGTCCAGCCTGGCCTTGAGCATTGCCAGGGATGGAGCATTCACAACTTCATTAGGCAGCCTGCTCCAGTGCCTCAGCATCCTCACAGTAAAGAACTTCTTCCTTTTTTTTTTTCTAAGCTGATATATCCTCTGTTTAAGTTTAAATCCATTATCCTGTGTTCTACCATTGTAGTCCCTAATGAAGAGTCCTTTCCCAGCATCCCTCTAGACGCCCTTCAGATACCGGAAGGCTGCTATGAGGTCTCCACACAGCCTTCTCTTCTCCAGGCTGAACAGCCCCAACTTTCTCATTCTATCTTCA
>JANRGW010002781.1:0-21614 GCA_024733675.1 Psilopsiagon aymara | reverse complement strand
GGATTGCTTGTGCCGGGCCGTACCATCCCTCCAACAGATATCAGGGTGGTTGAAGTCCCCCATGAGAACAAGGGCCTACGAGTGTGGGGCTGTTCCTGTCTGTCTATAGAGCACTTCATTCAGGTGGTCTGATGGCCAGGATTTTTTTTTGTTTCTTTTGTGTAGAGCAGGCCAACTGCTATACCACACAGATTTTCTATAAAATACTGGGTTTATCTTGGTAATAAAAAAAAAAAAAAACTATTAAGGTTTCTTCAACACTAATTTTTGCTAAATTTAAAATGTTTGCTTCACTTCAGCACTAACCTGGATCTCTTCCTGTCACTGAAATTTCATCACATCTGTGGATTAGGTGCTTAGAGCCCTGCCTTATAGACAGTCTGTAATCTATGTTTCCCAGTTGGATTATAAGTCTCATGATGCCATATTTTAGTAGACTTTTTATTGAAACATGTGAAGATTCATATGTGTCAGTACATTGTGAAAGATGAAGTCCTGACACTGAGCACTGCTTATGAAGTAGATTATGAGCTGGTGATGATACAGCTCCTGTGAGACCATGTGGGATGGCAGATAATCCAACTCAGTGTCAAACTGACTCATAACACAATATTTAGCTATTTCTGAATCAGGTTTTTTCTGAACTTTCTGATGAGAAAAACCTCAACATTTTGACATTGATTTGAAATGAGAAGATGGTTTTTGAAAGGATTAGAAATTCAAACTTTTGCTTATATTATTTTTGCAGTGTAATGCAAAAATTCAAGGGCTACAAAATCCTACTGAGAGGACAACTGAAGTCACAGACTGCATTAGATCATATTATTCCCTCCTTCTCCATCCTTCCCACTAAATCTTTTTTTTTATTATTGCCTTCCTACTACTATTTAAGTGATGCCTTTCGCAGGCATCAAGGGTCATGCTTTTCTTCCTTTCCTTGGAACTTACCTTCACCAAAAATCTTTGGTCAGAGAAAGTAACGCAGCCACATTTGAAACACTGTTAAACGAAGCTGTTTAGATGGAGAATACAATTTTTAGTCCTATTTGAAAGATACAATAAACGAAACTTAATTCAGAACCATTACTTTCCCTTTCCTTCCTAACGAGTAACTCTGTTGGAAATTCTGGGTTTCTGTGGTAATTCAAAATTGAAATGATAAATGAACTATTGTGAACAGAAAAAAATTGGTACAGCATATTCACAGAGAAAGGGTCCAAAAAGGTCTGAAGAGCCGTGCTGCAGGATAATGGCTGTCAAATACTGATAACTCTTGCTGTCAACAAACAACATTAACAGCTCCTGTTTAATGAACAGTAGCACGAACTAGAGTGTGACACTTCAGAGATTAAAAACCTCAATTCTTGCACAGCCTACAGTTGTGTTTTGTAACTGGATTGCAATTTGCAGTTTTGATTGCTGGGTCAGGCCTTAAGTCAAAAGAATAAAGGTTTCTAACAACAGTAACTTTCTATGGTTTGGGTTAAGAAAGGGGGAAAACCCCTCCACCTTTAAAATGAACTTTACATTGTGGTTTCACTAAAAATTTTCAGGCACTGAATAAAAGAAATAGTATTTTTATATGGAAATTGGGGGATTAGGATTTTTTATCTAAAGGTAGTCAAAAAAAAAAAAAAAAAAAAGGAAATCAGTTAATTCCATCATCTAGCATATGTAAAGCATCAGAGTTCCTGAGAGTATTATATATTTTTACATGTTTCTATCCAGATTCCATACAGAAAGCGCTTAGTTTTCAGCTGTACTCGGCCTCTCCCACAAAAAAATTGTAATCTCTATTGCCATTTTCAGCTAATTTAGAGAGATTAAGGTCTGAAAGATATTTGATTCCCGTAATTGTCATGAAATATAAGAAAGTTAACAAGAGCAGTTCTCTGCTAAAGGAAAGGGTGAAGCCAGAAATTGACTTTATTAAAGACACTAAATGGTCTACCCATTCTGGCTTCAGGTTGGTCATAACATAGAGAGAGCTGAGAAGGTTTTACTCAGGCTTCTTGGACAGGACTTAGAAATTTGCTGTATAAAATTATCCTAATTTGGTTTGAAGTTCTCCAAGGCCAAGGAGTGAGGCAGGATGTATTTTCAGTGTGTCCTGGTCAGTGACCAGATATTATTGTAGGAAGGAAGGAAGGAAGGAAAGAGGGAGGAACAGAGGAGTGGGTCTGCATGACAGAAAGAAAAACCACTGCAAGGGTTTCCCATGGTTCGTAACAACGTTCTCATGCTTGTCATTTTAAAAGGCTGATTAAACCTGAGACCTTTTTCACCAGCTGCATGAGAGGATGACAGTTGCTCAGCAACTGTGGTCTCAGGTGCTGAGAACTGACTTTCCAAGGCTCATCATAAAAGCATCAACATTAAAGTGAAAAGCCTTCAAGGTGTTTAATTCCATCTATATTATCTTGTATATTGTCTTTGCATGCTGCACATCTCTATGGCACTGAACTGCGGGTATATCAATTCCTAAGTCAAGCACCAAAGGTGTAAATAGAGTTGAAATTAAAGCCCACCCTCCAAAAAAACCCCAACCAAAAGCAGCTGCCTGCACATATCCATAAGGAGTGGGAGCACAAAGCCTCATTTTGAAATCCCACCCCAAAAAAACAAACCACCTCATGAATTACTGTATGTCATGTTCTTCCAGACCGCTGGCTCTGCCTTTCCATATGGAAAACAAGGTGTGTTAGGCTTCCCTTTCTGTTATTTTATGTAAAACAACTGTGACTAGTAAGATACTAATTTTAGTGGGGGTTGAGAACACCCACTCACAATGTCAGTGAATCAGGTATTTGATTCTGCTTCTACCTTTTACTCTGAGAAAGTGCAACAGGAAAATTATTAGATCATCTTTCCATTTAGCCTTGTTAAAATGGAAGTGCTGGAAACTGAAATTATCAAGAAATAGAATCTGATTTTTTACTGTTTGCTCCAATTCTCACATTTTTCACCTGTGTAAATAAACACAGTGTTTGTGACACAGTATCTTTCTTTTTTCCTTTTTTGCTTTGATACTTTCTGCTTTGATAGGAAATGCAAAGTTCTGCACCTGCGTACGAATAACCCCATGCCCCAGTACATGCTGGAGGCTGACTGGCTAGCAAGCAACTCTGCAAAGAATGATTCTAATACACAATAGCTTGAACATGAAATAGCAATGTGTTCTTGCAGCAAAGAGGGCCACAGCTCCTACATTTCCAGCAGGCTGAAGGAGACATTCCTTCTCCTCTACTCAACACTGGTGAAATACATCTGGGGTTCTGGGCCCGGATGTGGACTCCCCAGTACAAGGGGCAGACAGGAGAGAATCCAGCAAAGAGGACAAAGACAATTAAAAGATTGAAGCATCTTTCCAATGGGGAGAGGCTGAGAGAGCTGAAGTTGTTCATCCTGAGGAAGGGAGGGAATGCTCAGGGGCTATGATCAGTGTGTATAATGGGACTGATAGCACAGTGTAAGAAGGCAAAGCCAGACTCTTGTCAGTGGTTCTCAGTGGCAGGACCAGAGGCAATGGGCACAAACTGAAACACAGGAGGTTCCATTTAAAAGTAAGAAAAATACTTTTTACTGGACTTCTGAGTGTACAATTTGACTCACAAAGAGTAACACTGTTTTACCCTGACCTTGTAACTGTACAGATAGAGCAAAAAGGAGCTATTAGCTATTGCAGGGTTACCTTAGTGAAAGACCTCAGTTGTACAACCAGAAGCATAGCTATGTTACCAACAGGAAAAGAAATTTGGAAAAAACCCTGTGATGGTAAGCAATTATTCTCTGAGCATGATCAATTCACATGTGGACACTGCTTAACGTAATTGCTTGTGTCCCTAATATTGAGCTTGCATGTTGTATATTTTCTTCTTCTGTTGCATTTAGCTGTGTTGGAACATGCCCTCAGGAAGTGCTTGTGCCAGACTTTGATGTGATCATGGTAGGCATGCCAGGGTCCCATCTTCTGCCCACAGTCATATAGTTCCAACATTGCCCTCTGGTGCCACTGGTGCTTGGGAAGCTCTGCAGAAAACTGACTTTATAGCTGGTTTGCTCCCACGATAAATACCTATAGAAACATAGACTGAGTTAGATCATCTTACTGATCTGGCTTGGTTTCATGAATGTCAGTGTTCAGGGCTGGGGAGAGAACAAGTTGGGGAATCAGGAGTGCTGCAACTCCCTGATCGCTGCAACTCAGCTGGAATGGCACATGACTATAATGCCTTAACTCTTCAAGTCATGTTCAGTTGTCTGTCAGTCTGAACAAGAAGATTTTCACATCAATAAAGACTTAGCAGTCAGGGAAAGTGACACATGATGTAAAGCTGTAGTCCTTACAAACTGTCACTGTATGCTGGCATGGGGAATGAGCCAAGTGTTGATTTTCTTCAACTGCCACTGACCTCTCTCTTCTTTTCTGCCAAGGCTTTTCCAGCCTCTAATCCTCTCACAGGACCTGTACACTCCATAGATAATCCATTGCTTGCATATATATAAAAATGAACTGTATTGGAATGCAATCTAGTATTTTAATGCTGTTTTCTAAAATACATTACTTATAAATATGTTTTTATATTTGAGTTATTTGATTAATACTAACCAGGAAATGTTAGCTCTTGAATGAATAAGTGATGAACTCACTTGCATATCTTCCAGCCACTTCTTTATTTTCCCTCTTCTGTATCTTCATAAAACAAAATCCTGATTACTGTAAAGCAGGTTGAGCTTGAATTTTACTGTAGGGCCCTTGGCTTTTGCAGAATTCATGCTTTAAGAGTCCTGGCAAATAAAAACAAAGGTTTTACTACCCTGAAGAGAAAGGCTGTAATGTCTCATATCTGTTTTGTTATGTACTCAGTGCTAAATTGTCACAGCCCCTGCTCCTCTGTGGAGAAAATTAGTTCTTTTTAGCTGGTGACAGAAGCTTCACTCATGAGAGTGGAGTCATGATTCTGGATTTGTTTCTTTGTTTTGACATCTAGTAAGGGGTGAACTTCATTGGAGAGGAGAAACAAATGGGAGATATCTCCTCTACTTAGCTAGTCCTCAATCCCTTTCCCAAGCACGTAAAAGGAGATATCTTTGAGCTTTTGCCTCTTTGTGAAGCTCGATAGAAACTGGCCTCTGAGTTCAAATACTTTCAAGGATAGATACATAAATCAACACAAAACGACAAGATCACATAAGCCTCTTTTCCTCTGAAAATGGAGCTGAGGAATGTATGAATCCTATCCCTAATATATTCATCTCAATTTATATGCCTTCATCTGGATTCTGTTTAGGTTTTCTTGAAAACAGCTTTACAAGTGTTTAAGTAGATGAGTGTCTGTAACTCCAGGGACAAAAAGTCAAATTTTTAAAGCTTCGGAATATGATGGTTTAATATAAACTAGAAAGATGCATTTAACTTTTTCCATAGAAGTTTAGCATGCATTGCTCTTCATATGGAATTGTTAGCGCTACTGGGAGACTGGCTCACTCCCTCTCTGTCTGTTATTTTTCTTTTTCCTTTGGATGATAAGATCATTCATTCTTGGCATCTAATTCAGCCTCTCTTCTTTCCAACTCTGACCCAAAACCTATCCTTTATTGCCAGATTATGGGTTTAGTGTGATGTTGGCCTCTTATTTGTGGTAAACGGTTGAAAAAAGAGCCAATTCAAGGTAAGGATCAGATGAAAATTTCTTGACTTTACGTGCTGGCTTAGTGAAATCTAAATTTTTCTCAAAAGTAGTCCTTTTATTTGAAGTTCTAATGAAACTCTGAGATCTTCTTTACAGAAAGCCTTCAGCTGGAAATTTGCCAGAATTTTTGCCAGTTTACTTACCTGATGAATTCCAGCTCTCAGGCTCCTTGGCTACGAAGCACCTTTCCTCTAAAATAATGGACAACTGTGAAACTGAGGATATATTCCTGCTACCAGAAAACTGTGACTTTTCCAACATAATTGGAAAATCATAATTTGAAATATATCTATATCTTCTTCTGTGCTTTCTTGCTCTGTTAAGTGTATTGAGTCCTCCTCAGACTGACATTAGCTTGCAACCTTAAATTTAGAAGTTCCTGTTTCTGACATACAATGGATAAACTCAAAGCAGATTTTTATATAAAAAGAAGGAATGCATACATCAACTTCTGTTTTGTCTTGCTGGTGTCAGGGTGCAATGGGGAACACATGTTCCCTAAAGAACAGGGGGCTGAGTGTGCCACTAGACCAGGCAGACTCCTCACTGATGTGGCTCCATCTCACAGGATCTTAATATGCTGAGGCAGGGCTGGGTGCTGCTAACAGGGTCCATTGAGAGCTCTCAGCATGAAAAGTGAACCAGGTCCAGGTTCCAGTCAGGAGCAGAAGGAGATATGGCCAGAGTCAGGGCTGGCAACACAGCTGCGACATACAGTTGAGGAGTCCAATCCTGGAGCAAGTTGCCTACAACATGGGGCCTGGGCTCATCTAGAGGACTGCAACAGACACGGGGTGGAGACAGGCGCTCCTGTGGCATTGCAGGGGAGTGATTACTGATGACTCCAGGCTGAGCAGGACCTGTGGGCAGAGGATACACCTCCCCTGCTTCTGTGTTAGGAGACTGCGCAGCCTATTAAATTGTATCTATGGAGGTGGTGCCCAGAAGCCAATGTCCAAACTGCTTAGGTACCAGGGGATTTCATATCAGACAAGATGTAGTCTGGTTGTATGGACTGGATGTGCTTTAGTATCCTACAGGTACGGAGCTCATCTCCCAGTTTAATGTCATCCAAAAGAAGTTCCTGTATTTTGAGTCCACTTTGCATTGGGCATCAGAGCATTGTAAGTGGGGACAATCCGGAGATTTGCTTCAAAAGTACACTCCTGATCAAAACTAAAATACTAAAGTAGACCACCCAAAATCCCTCTTTAGCTTTCCCCTGCTAGTTGTATCTCTTAATTTTCTCATGGAGGAGAATGGGTAAGACTTGAGTAGATTCTCTAGCTTCTCTGATTTCCAGATTAGCTCTATTATTTGAATTTCAGAAATACATAAAAAAAACCACCCAGAAAACTGGTGCTTAAGTCATACTAATGCAATCTCTGAGACATCTTGTGCTGCCTGGAGTATGCTAGGCTGAAAAGCCGTTCCCTTCAGCGTAAATATCTCCAACAGGCAGACCAATTAGAAATCACAGAAGGAAGCTGAAACACTTAACAACGATGCAATCAGGTAACAGCAGGGAGAGACATAAGTGGTATCTGTTCCTTGCTAAAGGTCAGAACTGCTGCCACCTTTGAACCTTTTAGCTTAGACTTCAAACTTAAAAAGTGAAGAGCTGCCACAATGGCCCTCAGAGGGTTTTTAATTCTCTGGGTCTCCTGAATTCCTTGCTGAACTTCACAGGTGGAGATCAGGTGTCATCCAGCTTACTTGGCATGTCTCTGCAAGAGCTGCAATCTAGCATTGGTCCATCGAGGTGGGTTGATTTGCTGGCAGAGTGGCTAACTTATCTCTTCCATACCTATGTAATTTGTCTGACTCAGACTAAACTTTGTGAGTTTGGCCCAGAAACACGGCAAAGGTTTGGGCTGGCTTCTTCTACTGCAGGGTGTGGCTCACCTTTACTCATTGCAACCCGTGAGTTTATTAATGGATCCAAATACAGCCAGTGACCTTCTGTAACAGGTGGTGAATCATGTCCTACTTCCAGTGCATAAATTAACATTTTAAAAGACTTTTTAAAACACTGTTGACTTTAGCAAGTGAAACATAATAACAAGGATTTGCTGGAGTATGATACCATAAGTTTGGATATGATGAAAATTCATTATCTGAGGAAAAATCTAGTATTAGTGTGCATTAACAAGGGCACTGCTAAGTGCCATTTGTTTTAGAATGATGTATGGTTTATGATGCTGAAACTGCCATCACAGACAAGTCATGATTATTTGCATGAAGATGATTTATGAATCATGACTCTAGAGGAAATCATTTCTCTCACATAGGTTGTAGGAAGTCAGCCCCCTTGCCATTAGATTTCATCAGGAAGGGTATGTCATGGCCCTCAAAATTTTGGTCAAGAACTTCCTAAACCTTTCCCTTTGATTTAATAAAAAAAAATACTTTTCTCATTGGTTTGGACAGAAAGGGTTTAGTTATGTTTTCTTTTAGCCCTTTTTTTTCCATACCATGTTTAAGCAACATTACCAAAACATGGAAACACACAATGACCTAGATAAGATGTAGATAACTAAGAGAAGATTAAATTACATATCTGAGCATGAGTGTGAAGTAGAGGATCCAGTAAAGAAATGTAAATGTCCTGCAGAATTTTCTCTCCCCTGAAAAAAGTTGCATTAGCACAATAAGAGCAATACACACAGACTGAGTCTCAAGCAACTATTCAAACCACAAGGGCATGAGTGTTTTATATACTACTATAGTTTTATTATGTCTTTTCTCCACTTATATAATATGTGGATAATGCCCATCATTGTCATCTCTCATACTGGGACACAGCCTGCTATTTTTGAATGCGAGCAAGAACAGAGAACAACTAAATGCACATTCTTGCCCATCCCTCACTCCTCTTCCAGCTGCAGGTGGGAGGGTCCTTCTTTTAGACATGGAGATGTTGCTTAATGATATTTGGATTCTCTATCTTTAAATTAACTAGTTATTTGTCTGAGTCACTGAGATACTTCCATGACCTGGTGATGTGTGAAACCTGGAGAAAGCACAAGGGGTGGTAAGTGTTCTCCTGTTTAAATATAAGCAACTCAGAAAAAAAATGCATTTGGATAGATGCAAAACTATTCAGCCCCTCTGTTCATCCTACATCCAAAATTAGAAAATTCAGATTCTGACAGTGAGCTTAGAGACTTCACACTGCAAAGCAAGAAAGCCCAGCAAAACCAGAGTACAAAAAGACAAGGAAAAGACAAGGAAAAGGCAAGGTCTGACCTAAGGCAATTTAGTGCAGCTATTAGTAAACATGAAGCAATGACGGAATATGGACCAACTTTTGTAGATTGCAGTGTAATTACACTAAGAAGATCTAAAAGTAATTAACAAGTAACCTGCAGTGCTGCTTAGAAGACAGAAAAGTCATATATTTATCTCATAATCACATGGATACCACATGAAAATTTAATACCATGTAATCATATGATCAGTACTTACCATATTCTAATAGTATTTGTGCCCCTTTAGTTTGAAATGCCACTTAAGTTTGAAGTATTAAATTACAACCCCCCTGTGACTGTGATCTGAATCTAGAGTAATGATCACTGTGTGTAGTAAAGCATATAAGAGAAAAAGCCATGAATGCTGAATGACCCAGTTCATTTTCTACGTGCACAAGGGAAAAAAAAGCATCTGGCTAATGGAATTTCACTGAGTGTCCCTTTTCTGGATTATTTTTTCATGTTCTCTCTAAAATATCTCTAGCCTAGTTCATGACAGCATTTAAGTGTATGCTAAAAGCCGGCTAAACTGCTTGAAGATAGAAGGTTTAGAATATACTTTAAGGCTGGGGCAACATTCAGTGCTATGTTGCAGAGGAGTAAGTCATGACTCTGAGCTCATTTCATTTTCTCAGATGTAGCACAACAGTTTTCAGCAGTGTTGACAAAATTTGATATACTGCTCTAAAAAGATAGTTCAGGTTTTGATCGACCCTGGATTACTCCTGCCAGAGGAGCAGGAGGAACAGAAGAAAGGAGACAAAGATGAATGAGGTGCTATGGGAGAAAACCTGGGGAAACCAGCTTGCTGTTTTAGTTGCAAGAAGGATGGCAATGGTAAAGCACAAAGTTTAAAGCTTTTATGGGGGTCAGAGAACCAAGCAGTAGCCTTCACCTTTCAGCCTCTCCTGGGTGGCCGCAGCAAAGCAAGCCAATTTTTCAGGGCAATGAAATAGTTATGGTGAGCAGCGAGCCATATCCAGCGCATCCTCCTCAGCCCTCCTGCCCAGGGCATCTGCTTGCTTTGCCTGTGCTTTGGATCTGCTCTGTTTTCTTGAAGCAAGAGGTATTTTTTCTTCATGTTGGTACAGTACAGTTACTTTGTATGTGAGATCCTGGGTGGTGGCCTCTTATGCTCTCTTGGTATGGAAAGCAGGCATGCCTTTTGGGGTTGAGAGGAAAAAAAAAGTCTGTTTCCAGTTGTCACTGAAATTTAATTGCTGTGGGAACATGTGTATGATAAGAATATCTGCCCTATAGTAAACCCTCTGAGACCATCAGCTACCACTGATATTTGCAAGGTGATATTATCCAGCCATTCATTGGCACGGGGGTGATAGGACGGAAAGACTTTGCCTGTCCTGAAAAAAAATTGAAAATTAATAGAATAGTAGCACGTAGCAAGTCATTGACTTGGATCAAATAAAAAACTAATGAACTAGAGTGGAAAAGTCTTTAACACAGTCTGAAGCTTTGTAAGAGTTCCTCATTCTCCCTGACTTCAATGACTAATTGCAAGTAATATGTTCCTTCAGTGCTTTGCATAGATGGACACTTATATAAAGCTCCATGCAAGTGAACTTTGGCCAGCTGCATGTGAAGGCAGCAGAGAATGAGTAGGATGCATCTCCAGAATACTGAAGCAGAAATGCAAAGATTTTCACCACTGATTATTCCTCTAAGGCAACATATTGTTTCCAACCTTTCTTTGAATTCTACAACATGCAGAGCTACTGTAGGGTAAGTATGAGATATACAGAAAATCCGAGATCTTTCTTATATGGCTGGCTACTCCTAAACTCTCTTGATCCTTGAGAACTGAAATTACAGATCTTGATCTGAAACCTTCTAGTTTCAACAACTGCAAAATCAAAAGACTGTCGTTTTCCAGAGTCAGCTAGAAGTGATAACATCCCCAATGATCCGCCTTAGTACAGTTCACTTCACATTTTGCTGGTTTTAAACTTGTATTTTTCCTAATTGTCTCTTTTTCTTGGGCACATCTTTTGAGCTTTTTTTTTCAGTTTGGTTGTAATATATGGAAGTAGCTATGTGAATGGTATTATTCATTATCCCTTGAGTAGCTTATGAACACATCTATTCAAACACATTGGTAGGTCATAATTTTTGTGCTGACTGCATGAAAGGAGGTACAGTGCTGGCCAAGAAAACTAAACTTTGTATGGACATTCATGGTTTCATGTTTTTTAAAAAACAAAGAATGAAGGATCCCCCCCTGCCCAGCAACTCTGAATGTATGAATACAGAACATCTTTCACCCCTTACTTTTTAAAGTCTGAGTCTTGCCATCTCCAAATTCTATGCTCCCCTGTCAAATGAGATGATTTTTCATGCTGGCAACAGCCGTGGTGGATAAAATCCTTATATAAAATCAATAACTTTGCTCAAGTTAGGCCAAAATTAATTGATTTTACTTACTGTTTGTAGTCCCAAACTCTCCTAGCTCTCAGCTGGGATTTGTCTCGTTTGCCTTCCACCATTTTAATTATTCTCTGCTCTGAAAATCTAAGTTGTTAAGCCACTAATTTCTGCTGCCTTTCTATATTGGACTAAAAAATGTTATGTTTAAAAAAAACCAAAATGCCACTCATTAATCACCAAGAGAGTGAGAAAGTGGCTTCCAATTACCTCTAACCATGAGCAATGAGGAGGATAGAAAGAATTCCTTGAAATAACATTGTGACTTTTAAATATAAATACTTGTTTACTCACAAAAAGTACTTTGGAATTCATTGGGATGACAGCTTCTTTAGGAGTCCTTGCAGTTGGGAAATTATTTGTTTGCTTCGGTCTATTTATCACAAGCTGATCAAGGGGTAGAAGCTGTCCACAGTTTTGTTTTCTGAGTGAAGTTTTGGAGAACCATTGGAAAAATAGTCAGTTAAGGTGGCCATATTTGTCCTTTACTTGTACTGATATGGATCCAAAGAGATTTCTGATTGAGGACTTGTGGTAGATTTACAGCAGTACAAAGAGCAGAACTGAGGGTAGGATGGTGCATCTGTATTTGTATGTTTAAGGGAAGGTGTTTATCAAATGTTGTACAGCATGAACTGGCATATTCACACACTGTTACTGAATTACAGATGTGGAGCTCTTGCTGCTTTTAAGACTTTTTGCTGTTTATCACAGAGCAGCTCAGTTGCTTATTTTTGAATACTAGAAAGATTATAATTTTGAAGCATATGTCCCATTTTCAAATTATCAGATAAGAGAATAAGACTAAATGTATAGGTTGGTGTGTGTCAAAAATGAAGACATACATATGTTTTGGTCTTCTTGATTGATTAAATCCATAATTGTGAAGGTGAAACAATCTGATATATCTGTTGCTCATGCATTAAAATGGCCATTCTTATATTGAGTTGATGTGGGTTGCTGAAAACACTTTCTGGAACCAGACTTATAAAAAAGGGAGGAGAAGAAAGTGATGTGCTTTTTTCAAACTCTTAAACAGCCTTTTGTTTGGCAGTAACACACAACACCTTTTCCCTTCAAGTTTTTGCCTGTGGCCTCCAATACTCACTAAGGCATCTACAGAAACTGGCAGGACTTCCAGGTAGAGCTGGACTTTAAGGACAATTGCTATTTCTGAGTATCTTTGAAAATCAAGGCACGTAAACAATTACGTATTTCTCAATGTTAATATTGAAGTTGAAAAGCTGGTTACAGGTTTTTTTAATTCTTCAGATCGAGAACAATATTACCAGTTTTGCTTGGTTTCTATTTTCTCATCTAAGCTTCCTGAACATAGAAACTGCAGGTCATAAAAATACCATCTGCTGGGACAAAGAGACAGCCTACATAATTTCTGGGAAGATAGTTCAGCTACTGCCAGTACTGCAACTCTGGCTTACACTTGTGTAATGTGTTGCAATTAAGGGTATGTGCTTGAAAAAGCTACATAGCCTTCTGGTGGCATTTCCACAGACAGGATAAGACAGCATTTACATAAAATTGCAGAAAGATTTTCACTTAGTTTTGGAGACTTCAGTTTCTGGAGCTGAAAGTTGTTGGAATTACATTCATTTTCTGTTCTTGACACTGATTTTATGACCCTTATTTTGACACTTCTTAAAAATGCAAACAAAAGCACAACAACAGAATTAAATCACAGAGGAAGGTAATATTTAAACTAGGGAAAATATGTAGCCAGTGACACTCAGGATGATATTGTTGCCAAAGACTATGCTTTCATTTGTAACAGCAGCATCACACTTTTATTAACTTAACAATAGTACTAAGGACTTCATTGGCAGAGCACTTTTACAATCAAAACTTTGTCCTTGTGGGACATACTGCTCCACGGGAAGAAAATGTAAAACATTTTTATGGCATAGCAGAAGGAGTCAGCATGACACCTTACCTTTTGCCTCAAAATACTTCATAAACAGACACGGTAAATATCACTACCCCTATTTCTATAGATTAGGAGAATAAAATTTTCTTTCACAGTGTCATTTCACATTCTGAGCAATTTCAGGAATGCTCAGTTTCAACTTCCGTACTCTTAACAAAAATAACACAGTGATGAACAGACTACTATTACAGCCTCTCAAACATAATTATTCCAAGCTACAGTCTATTTACATTTGAAAATGTGAGATAAGTAAGTGTATACAAAAAAACTGTGAAGGCAGGATAGCGCACCTAATCTGTGACATTCATGCACATATAAAACTGAGAGAGAATGAACTAGAAGTTTAAATTATTTGTTCTTTATCTGAAGCTTAACATTTCATACTCATGATGTTAGTTATTCAATCCAGATGTTTAGTCAATTATAGTTAAAAATGAGTCATATGAAGCATATAACATTTTAAATCGAGTGCCGATAACATGATTACTGCTCTAATAAAAATGCACAGATGATATCACAAATCAGAAAAACTGATTCTTACAAAAAAGGTTAATATCTTGCTTTATTATTTATTGACACATATATTAATGATCTTTAACCTCATTGACTTTGCAGAAAATGGCCAGTGTATCCTTCACCTCAATTGACACATATATTAATGATCTTTAACCTCATTGACTTTGCAGAAAATGGCCAGTGTATCCTTCACCTCAATATAATCTTTTATTCTGTAAACGTGAAAAACCAGGAACAAGGAATATCTTCATGCAATCATATTTTATAGAAATTATGTCAGGTTTTCTAATAATGAATTGTGCAAGCACTGTGAATTGAACAGCGAATATTAATAAATCTAGTATTAGATGAAATCACTGAGGTAGCCAAACACATAACACAAAAAGTCTGATAAGATACAATATCTGTTACTAAGTTATTTTTTTTCATCTCAGGGCAAATTACAGTAAAGTAAAGTTAAACTTGGAAGCTCTGATGAATTTACTTGTATTATTCCAGGCCACTTTTGTGCCATTATTCATAGGGTAATTTCCAAATATTGAGTTAAGGCTGGGTTGGAAGTGGGGATATGCTGAATTATCTGGGTTTATTAAGATTAAAGTATGTTGTTTTTGGAACTGTGGTTAATTTTGGAACGTTTACTACAATGACGAGATGACTGTGTATTTTGAGTGGAAAGATAAATGGCCGAAAATGCCTGTCATACCTGTTGAGCATAGTTAAATATTTTGCTACGTAGGTGTAGCTCTTCCTAAGCAGGAGAGGCTGAGCGTGATTTCATTTAGCCACTGGCATTCATTGAAGGTTCACTTTAAAACACCAGATGGCAGTTCTGGCTCCATTCTGGATCTCGATTCTTAACAAAGTCTCAATATCCATTATGGGTGGGTAAGGAGACTATGCTGTAGCATAATGAAGTCAAAGTTTTAGCAACATGATTGTTGGGATCCCACATTCAGGCCACTCTGTTTTTTCATACGCCAGACAAAAAAAAAACAACCCAAGAAAAGTTTTTTAGGAGTTCTAAGAAACTGATGGGTGCTATTTTTATAGGTATCTTCACATTCAAGCCATCCAAACTAATAATTCAGAAAGAAATTAAAAATGAAATTATCAAAATTTGTACTTACACTCCTAGATATATAATAACTGTGCATGCCTAATCAATGAAGCTTTAATATATATTCTTTTTAAAGTATTCCTACATGTGCATGTTAGGAAGCAAGTTAAGCAAAAGGGCAAGGAATTATGATCCATTGTAACCAATGAAGGATTTTCTGAATATTTATATCTAAAAGTTATCTTAAATTTGTTTCTCCTTTCTTCCTGCTAGTCTAATACAGGTGCTTTCATTTGAGTAGAAATCTTTAAAGGTAAAGTTCTATTATAAAATTCCATTGCAGTTTTGAACCATATCACAAATATATGCACGTGTTTGATACTGCATCAGATTGTTTTCAAGAGAGGGTTTTGTATCTTTATAGAAGCTTCATAAGAACCATTGTTAAGGTATAGCAAGTTATAAGAAAGTCTTCAGAAACTTTTCAGTCTCTGAGTCTGTATATATCATAGTGGAATAGAAATACCTTGTAAGAACACAGTATTTACGTGTTAGTCTACAGTAGAATATAGGAGCTGATGTAGCTGACCAGTAATCTGTCTACCCAAACCACTGGCCTATGCCAATGGAGTCCAGAGCCATGTGGTCTATGCAGATGCTAAATAAATCTGTGCCACGTTTTGGAAATTCTCCTGTCTCCTGAAATACCTCCTGCAAAACCACTGCAAGAATGCTCCTGCAGGCAAGAAATATGGATGAATGCAAATGTGGACATCAGCCTGGCAATGTAGAGGCAGCCATTGTACTCAAAATGAATACATACTAAGTAGACACCAATTTTGGTTTTGTTTTTGTGGGGAAACTTGTCTGCAATACAAATTCTGCATTTGCATGTGTAAGGCTTCACATGACAGCTATAGCCCTAAACTTGAGCCTCTGGTAGGATTTTAAAATATCAGTAAAAGCCTGCAGCCTGACATCCTGGTTTATAGTGTTAGACTATAAATATCTCTATGTACAATTTTACAGACATATATTTAGTTTTACAGACACTTGTTCCACCTGCACTTTAAGCCAACAGTATCCTACCTAGCTTTTAATCCAAGGCAGCATATTTGGAGTAATATAGTAAGCCTTGCTCAGAGCAAAGTGCTGCTTAATGAAGCCATGTCGTTTCTGGATGAGACCTCGCATCCAGCCAGCTCCGAGTACAAGGAGAACAGGCTCAGGGCTGTCTGCAAAAATTTTGCCTGAAATGAGGCACTGAACATGTGGATAATGGCTAGTTCCCCAGTTTTGAGAGAAAGGATAAGACCAAACTACTTGAAAAACAGTAACATTAGGTCAGCATTTTCCCATATTTGTGGAATGCTTGCCTGTAGGTTCAGTGCTGCATTCTACTGCGTGATATAATTGAGGGCAATGAACAGACTTTGGTTCAACAAACATATTTTTTTTATTATATATAAAGTTTTTAGACATTCCTATTATTTTAATGTGGATGGTCTTCAGGGGCAACAATATGGAATCAATATATATCTGTATTTGTGTACATGTGCAATGCATCCATGTATTTGTACTTCCCTGTGTTTATATTTGTTCTTATTCATAGATGCTCCAGGATAAAAATAATAAATTATTAGAATAACAGTGGGAAAGTTAACATAGGCACTGGAGGCAGAAGGCAGAATGCTTTCAAGTGTGTCAGGTGAAGCTAACTCCCTGATGTAAATTCTGATGAATAGTCCATTGCTTGTTTTTCAGTATTCATACTTGTCCTGGGTTCAGCTGTAACAGTATTTTTTCTCCTTCCTAGTAGCCAGTGCAGTGCTGTGTTTTCGACTTGAATCTTAGGACAATGTTGATTACACACCAGTGTTTTAGTTGTTGCTCAGTAGTGCTTGGCCTGATCAAGGACTTTTCAGTCTCATGCTCTGCCAGTGAGGAGAGGCACAGGAAGCTGGGAGGAAGCAGAGACAGGACACCTGACCCAAAGTAGCTAAAGGAGTATTCCATTCCACAGCACATCATGCCTGGTGTATAAACTGAGGGGAATCACCCAGAAGGGCAGATCTCTGCTTGGGTCGGGCTGGGTATCAGTCAGTGGGTGGTGAGCAATTGCATTGTGCATCACTTGTGTTTATTGTATTTTTTCCCCTGTCAGTTTTGTATTCTCTCCCCTTGTTATTTGCCTTTTCAATCATTATTATTATTAGCAGCAGTAGTTTTGTACTACACTTTAGTTATTGGACTGTTCTTATCTCAACCTGTTTACATTCTATAGATTCTCTTTCCCGTCTTGCCTGGAGGGAGTGAAAGGCTGTGTGGTGCTGAGTTACCAGCTTAGTTTAAACCACAACAATGCTTGCATCATTCATAAGATATTCTTACTGCAGGCAGTAATCTTGTGGGAATAAATCCTGAAATCCTTATGCTTTAGCCAAGCAAAACTGTCAGATGGATCAATTATTCCTGAGTGGATTCGCACCATCAAAACATGCTTGTTATCTGTTGTTTTCCACAAATTCCATATGATATAAATATGCAGAATGCAGATTAGGTCTTGCTGTGCAGAGAGCTGCAGCAGAGGGGTTAGACTCTGATGCCCAAGGCCTCATCTCATCATGCCTCTTGCCTCTTCATGCTTCATGAATGTAGGGCAGCTTATGGAAGGGGAAGGGAAAGTCTCTGACTGAAGTGATGATTTGGTTGTTTTCTCGCAAAGCAAGGCAACCACCAAGGATTGAATTCTTATTCTCTGGGTCTCAAGATTCAGTCCGCTGTGCTTCTAGGGTAATACAGCTACATGCTGCTGGCTATTCAGGGCTCAACATAAATTGACAGTCTCACCCTTAAAAAATGCTGGATTTTCTTAACACGAGAAAAATACCCATGGAGAGATACATTTCAAAGTGCTGTAAATAGCTCAGGCCTGTTAAACTTGGTGGAATTTGGCTGCTAAAATCAGTTCAGGATTTTGATAATATTTTGGCAGAAATGAGCCTTGAGGTTCAACCACAGTGAGTTCATTGTTACTGTTATTTTTGCTCTAGGTTGCACAGCAAGGAGAAATGAAATGAGTGTGAAATCTTGTTAGCTATCTGAAGACCATGTATTTTCTTAATGAATACTGCACTCCTCTTGGAACCATGAAATATGCAATATTGTATGCTGAGTCTAAAACAAATTGTGTGGAATTTCAACCTTATATATACACTGATGCTTCCTTTATTTAGCAGATTCTCATGTGAAATCTGTCAGTGAGATATTAATTATTTAGCAGCTTCTACAAGAAAGAGCTCTTATAAGGCTTGGCTTAGTCTTGCATTGGAGAAATTACTTAGTGACTATACGAACTTGATACTATCCAGTAAGGAATTCTGATTTTTAGCTTATTTCTTTTTATGATGACTATATTCTTTAGTGTAAACCTGTCATTGCTTGTAAGCAGCCCACCTGTACTACAGCTATAAAACACAAGGATGGGGGAGGAAGAATTATAAGTGCAGCCTACAGGAAATCCTTTGAGAAAACCTCCAAATAGTACCAAATGTTAATGAGGAATAGCAGTAAAATATTCAGCTGAATTTCACAAATGTAGATGGGTATTTCATAAGTGTCCCAAAAGACCTATAAAATGTCAAAGCTTATAAACCATGAAATATTAGGCTGCTTAGATTCTGAATTCAGAATTGGTGTGGTTTAATTTTTGCATTATCATTAACACAATTATGCAATACATTGAGGTTTCACAGAACCTTTTAAAAAGCAAGATGCCATGAAATGTGGTTAGGGACTAAGAGACAGGCTGTGCCAGAGAATCACCACTGCTCCCACTTATTAAAATAATTGATTCAATACTGTGGGATCTGGGACAGGTTTGCAGCTCCTAAGAGCAAATGCACATCCAAGCCACAGTCTCACTCGCTGTTGGAAAAGAAGACAGAAATCACCCCTACAGCAGCCTGACTCTGGTTTCCATGAAATGAAAGTTTGTACTACTGACTGGAAGAAGACCCTGGTGTACTTCTCACATAATCCAGTTTGGACAGTGAAGGGTTGAGGCTGAGAAAAGTGCTACAAAATATACCTAAACAGTGAGCTAGGTGGCCAGGGAGACAACTTTTCTGTAAGTCCAATTAAATTCTTTGCTGAATGTATCTAACACTTACTTAACCTAATCCACTCATTGCTTGAAGAAATAGGATAGAACAATTTGGCTTTATAATCTATAAATTGCTAGGTTTATAAGAAACCATCAGCTATAAATGAAGTATGAGAAAGAAAACTTATATAAAATGAGGATTAAAATAAAAAGCTGTCAGGGACCATTAAATTTAGGCATTGCTACTGTTGTATGAATATTGCAATTAAGCATCTGCTTAACTTTGCAACGTTAATTGGTCCCAGTTTAAATGAACTACTTGCATAGACCACAAGTCTGAATGTAAAATGTTTGCAAAACCAGCACCGCAATGGTAAACGTGCACAGATGCTTTTGGCTGTAACTTTTTCTCACATGATTAAATGAAATTTTTCCTATTCATTTGTATTCCTGAACATGCGACCATGCCTTGGAGGAACTGCCACATCTATATCTACATAAGTGGAAGGGGATTAAGGCATCCAATAATACCCCTGTGTAACAGAAAATTTAATTCTTGAAGAGATGTTACAATCTGAGCCTTGAGAAGCAGAGGTCAAACCGAGGAAGCTCCACAGTGATGTTCCTGTATTGAAGGATCACAAAGAATGATACAAAAGGAGCCAGGGGTTCCCTGGTTAGCTGTTTGACACTGATAACCAACAAAGCAGTAAACAAAACTGTGGCAAGAAATAAAGTGTGGTGTGCTTACAGTTATTTGTTGTCATAGTCCCTTGTCTTTGTGGAACTAAGGACTGTTTCTAGATATGTTGAGAATTTTATTGCAATGGAAAATAGAAATTAGATCTATACAAGGATTTTTTATATGGGTTTGGGGGATTTCTACATTTTTTTATTGTTCATGATAAATCTTTATATGTGCTTGGAGAATAAAGGTCTCTTAAACACTGACTTATGAGATACATGCATTCCACAAAGCAAGCTGATGTGTTTTGGAAATGTAGGTGAAGAATTTGGGTACGTTCAAACGAATTGCTACATTTTTTAATTCTAGCTGTTGAACTCTGCTTGGGCTGTGTGAAAGTGAGCAACTGATTTTTCTGCTTCTGCAGCCAAACTGAAAAACTAAATGTTAGGGGGGAAAAAAAAAAAGGTAAAAGAAGGAAAAGAAGATGCATGTAGGTTTAACTGAAATAAGCATATTTTCATATTTCTCAAAAAAAAAAAAAAAAAAAAAAGACCAATGCAAAGTCTGTATTTGATGCCAAATGAGAGACTTAGTTTCCTGGTTGGGTCATATTTGACAAAAAAGAAATCAGTGAAAATGTCAGGTAAGAATTAGGTACCAGGTACAAGCTCTGCTTGGTGTGAAGGCATTCCTTTTACTGAATACAGTAATGCTCTGTTGCTCCTATTCTCCTGCTGGCTCCCTTCACTGGTGGGGGAATGGGGAAAAGAAGGATCTCATACTTGAGTGGGCAACTTCCTTACTGCCTGGCAGTTCCTCCTCCTTTCCCTTCTCTTTCCCACTGTCTGGTCTTGAAATTCTCCATCACAGATATCTCTCACAGAGCAAAGGATTGTATGAAAATCACACAGAAACCCTCAGGTGCCCTGATACAGAGGACACAGCACACACCATTTCAGAAAAGGACAGAATAGAGGATTTAAGGACAAAGGGATAAACTTTTTTCAGGGAATGGAGGTATTAGTTGATGGGAGGGTTGACTGAGCAGAGTCTGTGAATGACTTGGGTTTTGGTAAGCAGAAAGGTTGTGTGAGAATATACACTTCAGGGATGGCATCCTGCTTCATTCCTGTGCCCATCATGTCCAGGCAGAACCTGAACAGCAGTGCATCTGGATGTGTCACGAAGAAGCCAGAAATTTCACACTAGCTCTAATTCAGACCCTCCTGCTGATGATTGTACTATCCAATGTGGCTGCAACAGAGAGGAGGTGCCTCAACACAGCTTTGGCAGGTGTTTATGTCTCTCTGGTGTCTTTATCTGAAGAGAAAACTGCTGCATTATATAGAAACTATCTTCCCCTGTTGGGCTGCCCACGTATTGTTCCAGTACACAGCTTTCCAATTAGCTGTGCTGCTGTTTTCAGAATTGAGAGCTATTTCACTCTATGTCTCCCTGGAATTTCCTACCAGTGCTTAAAAGGAACATGTGCAAAGAAAATCTGAATGCTTTCTGTGGCTTGAATTTTCATCACACACCCGATTGTGCAGGGATTAATCTCTGCATTGAAATCCTGTGTAGATCTGTTTAGACTTACCCACAATGTATTTAACATTATAATATATATAAGGTGGGGAATGATGTTATGGGGTGTTGTTTAAACCATACATTCATTTCTTGTAATATGCACATTGTTAAATTCAGTAGTATTTGGTGCTTGAGGGTAGATAGGATTAGCTGCAGGCTCTGTTTTTGCAAGCAGGAAGCAGCTACTTAGGATGTGTATGTGTGGGTACTTAAAGTGAAATGAAAAGCAGCAACTGGTAATGACAGTTGTTCACACTTGTCATGGGTTCAGCAGTAGCAGTCATTTTTCTCCTCCTTAGTAGTTGGTGCAGCACTGTGTTTTGACTTGTGGCC
>JANRGW010002777.1:0-10859 GCA_024733675.1 Psilopsiagon aymara | reverse complement strand
CTGTGGCTGCCCCATCCCTGGCAGTGTTCAAAGCCAGGTTGGATGGGGCTTGGAGCAACCTGCTCTAGTGGAAGGTGGCCCTGCCTGTGGCAGGGTTTGGAACTGGATGAGCTTTAAGGTTTCTTCCAACCCAAACCTTTCCATGCTTCTATGATGGTCTCCAGTTTTTACACCAGTTTAGAAGGAGAAGGAGGAAAATAGTTTCCAGTGGTTTGCTTTGAAAGAGAGTGTGAGGACTAACAAATATTGGTTACTGTAGATGATGGGCTGAAGCTCTTCAGCGTGCAACAAGCATTCCCAGCATAGGTCCCACAGCATTTTGATTTCAACCTTAATTTGCTCATATAGGCAAGCCCCAGAACCATTGTGGGTCACTCTGATTATGATCCTTGAACATTTCAGATGAATATTTATTCCAGCTTACTAAAATGTACCAGCTCAAGAGTAACACTGATTTGTCCTTTGCCATGTAACTGAGGACAGGGAAAACAGCAGCAGTGTATTGTATCACACAAAGTATATTGCTCACTGTATAAACCAACAGTTTGTCAGTCTGCTTCATTCAGTCACAGGCTAGGCTTCATTAAGGTAGGCCAAATTCTGCACAAAGCTGCCTCCCAAGAGGAGCAAAGTACACACCTTGGAGCTCTTGCTAAAGAGCTCAGGCATTTAATGTGTTTTAGGTGAAAGAGTGATGAATGGAGGTTTAGGCAGCAGGAAAACAAAGAAACTTACCCAGCTGTTCCAGAAAGGGCTTTTCTTTCTAAAACTGCCCAGAAGTCACACTTTCTTTCAGAATATGCTTAAGTGCCAACTCTGAAGCCACTGACACACTCCTCATTTCATTACTAGGTGGCTATTATGAGACCAGGAGGCCCTTCTGCTGACTGTAGGGGTCTCCAGCTATAGAAATTTGACATCTGTTTGACATTATTATTCCATTAGAAGAGTAAATCTTCAGTCCCTTGGCTTTCTTGTGGGCTCTGACACATTCCACTTCAGTGACAATTGTCCCTTGTGCCAGCAGCGATTTGACAGGGTGGGAGGTAGTCCCGCAGAGGAACTGACAAATGCTTTCCACAAGGAGCTGAAGTACCCTCAGGAAGTAGGCAGAATTCCTGCATGAACATCAAGCTGAAAAGGAATCCTCCAAATTCCAAGAGATTTGTGTTCCTCCCCATACAACTGAATTTACGTATTATAGACTCATAAGAAATCACAGCAGATCGAAGATCACAGCAGTTCATACCCACAGGTTTCCTCATATGCGAAAGCAGGCTACAGGAGCTGCACGCTCTTGACCTTCTGAACAATTTCTGTTTCCTTTCCTAACAGAAACTAGAGCTACTGGGTTGCATTCAGTCATTCTTGGGGAAATTCAAGACCAAATGAAGCTGTTTCATATAAGTTTGCCAAAGCCAAGCTGATGGTAGAATTATTCACTGGTGCAGAGCTCACAGAAGATCACACTCCATCAACTCTTTAAGGCATGCTGGCGGTTAGGGTGATAATGTATAACAATGTCTCCTTTCACTAAAGGATCTCCAAATACTTTACAGATGGGAATGGAGATGTGTAAAGTGGAATTTCCCAGCTCCACTTTGCAGAGAGCATTTTGGGGGCTTACTATATTCAAGGAATTCATCCTGGCTAAGAGAAACAGAAAAGCTGGGAGAGGGGCCCCAGGAACTTGATTCCCAGTACTTGGATGAAAGCATCAGACATGACATCACCTCCTCACAAGATAAGAGTTCATTGTTTCACGGCTGAGTGTCTTCTCCCTTCGATGTGGGGATTAGCTCATGTAAACTAAACACAGGAAAACAACAATCAAAATCCTTCCTCCACAGCACAGAAAAGGCAAACTGTGTTGCTCTCACTGACATCACAGGAGTAGCGGGTGCAGTTTAACACCACAAGCATCTCAGAGCCGCATTCATGACAGCTGAGACCATCATCTAGGTTCCCATTCTATTGTTCACATTCTATCATCAACACCACCACTGCAACACCCCTGTGGTCTCCTGGCCAGAAGGAAGTGGGATAGTTTCCTTGAAGGATTAAATAGGGACTATAACCAAACCAAACAAAACCCCCACAAATCAACCCCTGACAGCTCTTAAATCTTTTCTCCTTGTCAAGCCTCTTGTGATTTCCTACGTGTGTTTTACCAGTTTTCTAGCCTCCAAGAATTTCCTTCCCCCAAATAAACCACAAGTATCTAATGTAATACTACATACACTGTAATCAACTGGCATTTCAGCCAAGCTTTCTTATCAAATAGAAAGAAGGACAAACCAGAGCACAAACACAACATTCTCTTCCCTGCCATCACCCTTATTTTAATTTGGTCTTTTATTTATTTCAAAATAGCATTCTTAACCCAACAGAGTTCTTGTGTTCATACTTGCAGACATAGGGGCTACAGCACCGGCTGACAACAAGTATCTTTACACAGTAAGTGGGCCACTGCAACTGGGTGGGTTGATGTACTGGCTGCCTATCATATGGGACATGTCCACATCATGCTGCTGAACAGTAAGGCAGCAGCATTGCATGTGCATAGAGTGCAGAACACTGTGCAGAGCAGCCACCAACATCAACAGATGCTGAAATTCCCCGCGATGCTCTCTTCCCTCTCAGACCTTGGTTTGTCAGCTGTGAAGGAATGGTCCTTAGCATTTCAGCCCCTAATTCCTACATCCCTCCACCCACAGCCAGCTGGGCAGTCAGACTGTGTGTAAAGATATGCTTCTCAGGGGACGGGTAGGTGTTGTCATTAGACACTGATGATGATGCCTCCTACCAGAGGAGACAGGATGAACTGTGAGCTGATGACACACGTACCACCCACTCCCATTTATGCAGGAACACACACACATACAGCCAGCTGGAGACACAGAAAGTGGGGAGATCAAATATAGCTCCTTCAGCTGTGAGGGAAAGACCCTACAACACACAGACAGGCAGCAGCCTATTAATCAGGCACAGGCTGCAGCACTCTGCCACTTATCAATAGCATCTGGTGCTTTAGAAAAAGCAGAAAAAGCTGTTTAGGAGCTTGAGGCTTTCCAAATATTCTTCTTTTCCTTAACAGTTGTTCTTACTTTCCTCCTTATAGTACAGTCATGGCGACTTTAATATGCTGTGATTTCTTTCAGAAAGAGGATCTCAGTGCAGTGCACACACAGAGGTTGTGGTTCTGCTCTTCCCATATCAAACTCTCTGGTATATCAGAGACTTTCTATCCCAGCTAGTAAGTAAGAATGGAAATATGCACTTGGTCTGGCCCACCATTAAAAAGACAGCTCTTATGAACCCTGCCTTCTTGCTCCACAGACTTAAATGCCAGCAGGGAAGCTCCTATTTTTAACAAAACCACAGAAAGGCAGCCTGCAGATTCACAGACACCACCGTGTGCAGTAACATGCCACTTCCATTTAGATGACTTCCTTCACAATGGTGAAAGCTAGAAACTTCCTTTACGAAATGTAAACAAACCAAAGTTTAGATTCTGCCTATGCTGAATGAGGCTCATAAATGCATGATGGAGGCCAGATACAGGGCATATGTTTGACACCTCTGGCCTATAGGGACAGGAAATGGTTATAAATAGTCTGTCCCATTTCAGTTCTCTGAAGACAAATATTTTTGACACAGAGTGCTCAAGCACAAAGAGCCATTTGTAGACCACCCAGGAGACGTGCATTGAAATGACCTTTCTTTGCTTGGACGATCAGTTATACTAATGTTTGTTTCACAAGATGCAACGTTTGCTCTTAAATGGAAGCAGCCCAGAGGAGCCATGTATATAATCCCACTTACTTGTTGGTCACTGCCTGCATAAACTCATCAATCAGTTCGTCGTACTGTTTCCCACGAACCCTCTTGTGTTTCAGTCCAATATAGAGTGGATCACTCAGGAGAGCCTAGGACACAAAGCAATTCCATTGACATCTTCTCTTCCATGGGTGGACTGAGATTTATGCCCCAGCCTATCCAAAAAGTTTCTCTGTTGTGGTCATACGAATTTTACTTACTATGCAGTGAAGGCCACCTCATACAGCTCTTCCATAAGAAGCTATGGACAATCTTTTTGTGCAAATAAAGTCAGAGGGATGTAACGCTTCTTGACTGCCATAGGAAATGGAGCTCTGTCTGCATCCCCATCTGCTCTACGAAAGGCTCCCTGGCAAGGTGCCTCACTCAAAGTGAATAAAACTGACCTTGTGTGAGGAGTGTTTACTGCTCATTTAATTCTCAGTTTTACACTGAGGTTACCAGGAAAGCTGTTGACCATGAACAGTGCTTTGAGCAATGAAGGTCACCTGAAGTAACTTGAAATCCCATGTGTCTTTTACCCATTAGGTGTCAGCCCAGAACCAGTGATCAGATGTCAAAATGTTCCTGAGCTCTGCACCTACCTCGCACTCACCTCAGTTATCTGCAGGTGTCAAGGCAAGGTATTTTGATACAACAGATTAGTTTTTGGCTCCAGCTAGGAATATAAACCCGGGTTGTTCCTCCAACCAATCCAGCAGATGTTCTGTCAGGACCACTAATCCACCTAAAAAGGACTGGGTCAGCATGGAAATAGGACATATTTGGGGGAAAGCTCAAGGACAGGTGGGCCAACACATCTTTTAGTCACTGAAGTGCAACTCCCAGTTTCAGGAACTGAATCGTTCACAGGAGAAGGGAATGAGCCATTTCAAACTTATTGTCCTGCAGCCACATGGCCCACAATATTGGCAGGTATGGTAAAATCAGATCTGTTTTACAGTCACAGCTGTTTTCCCTTAGAAGGAAAGTTGAAAGAGTTTTCCCCTAAGTTTGATAAATTAACTCTTCAGGGCTATTGAACATGCTGGAGCATCTATCCTATGGAGACAGGCTGAGAGAGCTGGGCTCGCTCAGCCAGAAGAGAAGGCTCCTTAAGAGAAGATCTTAGAGCAGCTCCCAGTGCCTAAAGGGGCTACAAGAAACCTGGAGGGGAGCTTTGGACAAGGGCCTGTAGGGACAGGACAAGGGAATGGCTTTAACCTGACAGAGGGGAGACTGAGATGAGCTCTTAGGCAGAAGTTCTTCCCTGTGATGGTGCTGAGGCACTGGCACAGGGTCCCCAGAGAAGCTGTGTCTGCCCCATCCCTGGCAGTGTTCAAGGCCAGGTTGGATGGGGCTTGGAGCAACCTGCTCAAGTGGAAGGTGTCCCTGCCCATGGCAGGGATTGCAGCTGGCTGAGCTTTAAGGTCCCTTCCAACCCAAACCAACCTAGGATTCTATGAAACACTTAAGCAGACCCATTTTCATCACCTCACTGATTCCTCCTATAATGCCAGGTACTCTGGGACCAGTTAATGGAAAATAAACTTCTCCCATAGGAAAGCTGAGAAATGCCAAGCTCTGAAAGAAGAACAATTTGCTGAAATAATGTACAAAGAATTATGGACTGTCAGAAGGACAAGCTGGAACTGATGCTAGAAATATGACTGCTCCATTTAATCCATTCTACCTGAGGTTCCTGTGTTAGTAACACAGAGACAGATTGGATGCATATAAGGGGTGTTCTATTTCTGCACTGATAAGTGAGTTTACTCCTGGGGCAGGACAGTCCTAGGACATGCTCAGGGTTTGGTTAACCTGGGTTTATGCACATGAGAAAGCCATTAAATAAAGATATTATTTATATTGTGAAGGAATATGTTGTATATACTGCTGGAAAAGAGCAAGTTCTGTATCTTAATACCAGATGTGGAAATTGCCTCCACAAAGAAGTTCCTAAACACTTAAGTTACATTTTGATGTTGGGCAGAACTAAAGTGCCCAAGACTGACTGTGAGAGTCACCATCAGACCCTTGGAGATGCGTAAAAGTCACTGGTGCCATTTTAGTGTCCCCTGGATACTAAGATAGAAACAGAGGGTCAGAAGCTTCTCATGGGAAGCACTTTCACCCAGGTCCCTCTGGACTGAAACTCCAGCTGGGAAGCTCAGAGCATCCAGCATTGGTGGTGTCCAGAGCAGCATGGAGGAGGAGGAAGAGACGAAGAACCAAAGTCAGGTACAATGCCCTATTGACTGGAAGCTCTGAGAAGTGAGAGACTGAGCCTTAATTTCTGCTTTAGCTTCAGAGGGTCCAAATGCAGAGTTCCCATTTTTCAGGAAAGACCATGGATCAGGCTTAGATGAGCATACCCTATATTCCACAAGTCCATGACAGGTCAGTATGCTAAAGGGATAAAATAATCCTGGGAGCAGGGACCAAAGAGGTCATTGGGATTCTCATCCCAGATGCCATCTATGACCACTGGTTTTGCTTTCTTTCATTTTTTTAAGTGTCCAATGTGAGATGCTTGGGGCTGCAGTGAAAGAGGTGCAGAAGATCACATGTGAAAATGTCGGCACTCATTTCCTCTTCATACACAAACTCAAAAGCTCTTATACCCCAGATTTGTTATTTCTGTCCAGAAACATGTGCCTGGTTTACTTAAGGTCAAGTGAGGTACAAGTACATTGCACAGCAATGGACAAACCCAGCCCATCACAACTGACTATAGGATATTAATTTGAGTTTGAAAAAGACATCCCTCACAGATGTCCATTCTGGCATAGCTGAGATGTTGTGCTTCGGCCTTTCTGAGCCAGAGTCATAAGGCAAGAATCCACAAACAGATGGAGCCCTCTTGACTCGTTATCATGTGCAGTGAAGTGCACAGTCTGACAGACCACTGAAATTAATCATCCTCAAACCACCCACTGGGGATTCTCCACTTTCTGGAACACAGTCACCTCTATGCAGACACCAGTATCTGCCTGCTTTTTCAGCTACCAGAGGAAGAATAAATCTGGGACTTCCAGTACAACATCTTTCAACTCACCTTGCCATGTTGCCACTCCAACTGGCAACACTCTGAGTCTTCTCACCAGGGGACCATGAGGCTATTTAGTGTTTATTTCAGTTCCCCATAAGAGCAAAAGTTTCTTTAGCATCAAACAGGAATGAAGCCTGCCCACTTCCCTGCAGCGCTGGTCTAGCCATCATCTCATCTTGGATGGCTCTGGCTGTGCTTCCACATTTAGGGACTGGCCTCAGTGAAGCATAAATCTCAATTCTTTATCCGCCCTCCCTCTGTCAGATTAATGAAGAACGGTCTTACCTCGTTGTCTGTGCCAACATCCAGCAGGACAGGGAGACACTGTTGTGGGTGAACTCCACCACAAGCTGTGTACAAAGCAAGCTTCCCAACCGGGATACCCATGCCGTAACTTCCTAGATCTCCTAAACCGAGAATCCTCTCTCCATCTGTCACCACAATAGCCTAGGAGGATCAAAAGAGACTGTTGCATGGTGTTGCCAAGGCTCCAGAAACAAACCCAGCTCCACTGTCTTCACACTGATGCCATTTTCCAGTGGCATTGTGCAATGGGTATTTGCTCTTTCTACATGGCACCATGTTAACTAGCTGGTAGTGATAGAGGGCTGCTCATTTTTGGGGGTAGAGACGACGTGGTTGATGGGGTGCTTCCTGCAGTATGGGAGAGCAGCAGTTCTGCTTACCAGCACTTCAATCACTTGCAGCAGAGCCCAACCAGCATGGCTTTTTGTGCATCCTCAGCTGTATAACAAGGAACATCACAAAAGAGATCTGCCTTTGATTCTTTCTCTTTTTATTCTGGAAAAAACACTCTGTACAAAAGTGTTTGTGCTTACAAACTGCATCTGTTACTGTGGAAGTAAAAAGGTCCTGTTTTCACACTACTGTAGAGTAGCTGTGGGATAGCCAAGATGAGACAATCGAAACAAAACTCACTATAAGTGGGTCCCTCTGCCTGTGATTCCCCTGACTGCAAAGTCAGGTAGTCAGAAGCCATCAGCATGGGCAGTAGCATGGACTGCAGAGTCTCCCACATGATGTATTTAACATTAGACCATTTTTCCCACCCGGCTGGGAATTAAACAATTGCCATTTAACTCTTTGTGCAATTGGCCTTTTGAATTTCAGCAGCTCTACAATGGGCCACTTCACCAAAATCTCTGATCCATCCTTTTAGATCTTATTATTGCACCATTTCTTTGTGACATGAAGGGAAATAAAAGCCTGCTTAATGTCCAGATTAGAAGCCTAAAGTTGAGAGATTCAACTCATACTGCACATCACTGAGAACTTAGGAGGCAAGCGACCAAGCAGATCTGACTACACTTCCCCAGTTTTAGGTTAACTACTCCGTTTGCTGGTTTTGTCCCAGGGTCAGGCACTCTTTAGGGAAATTCTAACTCCAGTAAGAACAGGAATACACTGGATTCCAGTCCTACTGTGGGAGACAAGCTGTAACTACAATAATAAACCTCAGCTCTCAGCACTTGAGAGAACAGAGCGCTCACATCAAATGGTTTATCAGCCTGCAGGGGACTCATACACAGCCTAGCTTGGGTTTCAAAGCAGAAGACTGCAGAGCTCTTTATTTGCTGATCTGCAAAGTTAAGGCTAAACTCAGGATGTACATGTGTGTGCTTTCATGAGAAATAAGAGAATGGGAGATTAGAAGCTACAGATGTATTGCCCTGGTGGCATCAAGATGCATTAGTTTATTGCTGTGATGGAGAAGCATTTTGTTGTTTAGGAATGGGATAAACCTCTTGTTGCACTTTCCTATTTCAGGAAGAATCACACTCATCTGTTTCAGCATTCTTTCTTATTCAAACTATATACACATCTCAAAACTATTTTCTTCCTCAACCTAAACCACTGTTTCAGAAAGAAGCTCGAGGAGAAACTAGAGATCCAGAGGACACATGCATCTATTCTGCATTTTACATCTGTTTTGCTCTACAGCAAAATAACCCAACCCTGTGGTAGTTTGAGGCACGATACATTTCAGGGTTGCAATGCTCATAGTAATAGTCACAGTCAGCATGCAACAGGGGTTATTTTGACATGGTCCTCCTATACGTAGAATAGAAAGTGGCTGCTGCCACTTTCTTGTCACTAAGAAGTGATCATTCAATGAAGAATCTATTCAAATCAAAAGGACTATACACTGTCCTTAGACTAGAGGCTGGACAATCCCCAACATTCAGTCATGGCAGTAATACCCTTATCCACTTCCATTTTTGAACCATTTCCTATTTTTCCTTTCTTCCTTTGCTTTTCCTTCTGAGTCAATATGAAGTGTTAGTGACGGGAAAGCCTCTTTTTGGGTGGGCTCCATCTGTGTGTGCTCAATTCTTTACCACACCCAGAGGATGCAATTGGGACTGGAAGGCAGAGATGGGAATAGCGAAAGCAGCAAGCACATGAACCGCTCCAGGGTTATCCTGAAAACTGATGCAAACTGAAATCCTATTTATGCAGAGAATATATACATAATTAACTTATAATGAATCAAAATATTTCTCTGGAGCACAGGCTCCCTTTCATCCAAACAAATAAGTGAACACATGCGAGCCTAAAAACTTCTTGATAGCACTTAGATATCCACCAGAGAGGGAAATTTTCTTCAGTCTTAGATGTGCTGCACTCTACAGGTACCAAAGCTCCTCAAAATAACACTGAACAGAAGATACAGCATGGGAGACATTCATTACTGCCTCCATCAGATAAAGGTATGGTTTCAATTGTTCATGTGATCAGAACTCAACAAACAGGACTTTAATCTCTAGCTGAGCAGCACAGACCCTTCAAACTGAAGTGCTGGTTTAACAATCAGAACCTGTTTTCTACTTCCAGCTGTGCTACAAATTTTCCTGATGACTCCAGGCAAGCCTTTGGCTAAAGGTGAAGGTTGGGTGTGCAGTTTAAGCCAGTCATCTAACTGGTTCCTAAATTTCTTTGACAGCCGATGGGGAGAGACAGAAGCCTCCAGAGTCCATCTCCTCCCTCCAGCAGCTGTTTTGGGAAGGGATGAAAGAGATATTTCTCTTTGAAGATGCTCATCTCTCTCCTCATTGATCACTCCAGAAGCTCTCACAAGTCCAGATTACTGAGCCTTCTCCTATGAGGAAACCTGGAGAAATTGGGGTTGTTCAGCCTGGCAAGACTCTGAGGAGACCTTATTGTGGCCTTTTAGTACTAAAATGAGGCCTGTAAGAAAGATGCGGAGCGACATTTAGCAGGGCCTGTTGCAATAGGATGAGGGGTGATGGTTTTAAATTGAAAGGGGAGATTCAGGCTGGATATGAGGAAGAAATCTTTTACAATGAAGGTGGTAAAACACTGGCACAGGCTGCCCAGAGAGGTGATGACTGCACCACTTCTGGAGGCATTCAAGGCCAGGCTGGATGTGGTTCTGGGCAACCTGTTCTAGTTGAAGATGTCCCTGTTTATTGCAGGGGGTTGGACCAGGTGAACTTCGTAGGTCCCTTCCCACCCAAACTATTCTGTGGTCCTATGGTAACTGAGATGGTTCTGGACCATAGGCCATATCCAGTAATCTGGTTTTGTAATGCCTAAGTAGGAGGTGTGTGGTCCAGCAGAGTGATCCAGAGCACTACACTGATCTCCATGCTGCTGAGGCAAGTGCCACTATTGGCCCTCCCCATTCTCTGTACTGACTACATGAGGTCAGCATTCACAGGATGAACTCATATTCTGCCTTCAGTGCACCAACAGAAAATGCTATGCGGAAGGATGAGTTTGAACAGCCCTGTACATTGTTATCTTGATGGAGATCCAAGATGCTAAGTGAGCATCCTATGGAAAGAGAAAGGGAGGGAAGAAGGGAGAGACTCATATGTCCATCATATTTGAAAAATCATGTCAGTCAGGTGAAGTTCCCGATGACTGAAAAAGGGAAATATAACCCCCATTTTCAAGAAGGGGAAAATGGATGAGCCGGGGAACTACAGAGCAGTCAGCCTCA
>JANRGW010002776.1:0-28751 GCA_024733675.1 Psilopsiagon aymara | reverse complement strand
GCCCATGGCAGGGGGGTTGGAACTGGATGATCTTAAGGTCCTTTCCAACCCTAACTATTCTATGATTCTATGATTATTACTGGTTCAGCACTGAACCAGTTCAGTGCTTTGGTGACTTATTTTTTTAAAATAACAAACTTATGTATTCCAAGGTACTCTTGTTGGTACTCAGACAGAGGTAAATTGCATAAACTCCTGTTGAGCTTTTTCTGTGTAAGACTTACTCCGCATATCCACTGATGAGTAGCTTCCCAAGGTAGAGTTAATAGGGGCAGATGCCATGGAAGCAGCACATCGAAAGCAAAAAATAAAACCAACCCAAAGAATCTAAAGCAAAGACTACAGCCTTCAGACTCCAGGACTTGAGAAAATATCTGCTTTATTTTAACATGAATGGCTTCTTCAGATCCTCCAAAGGGTTTTGTCTCTTCATTCAATGTCTAGGTCCTATTTCTGGTTGTAGATGAGCAGAGATAACTGTGTGTGACAGGTAGTTTAAAACTTACTTTTGAAACCAGAAATCTTCTTGTTACAATGTGCTCTGACCACCCCTACTTCAGTGCTGCATAACAAATCTGCTTTTAAATCCCATTGAAGTGGAACCTGGAAGAGTCTGGTCGTATAAGCTCCAAGAAGTTCCGCCCTTTTGCTGGTTCTCTGGCCTTTTGCAGATAGTTAAGTTGGAGCAGATCTCTTCAGGAGGATTTGTAGTGAGACGTCTTTCTTCCTTTCCTTTCCTTCCACGTGCAGTTCTGCTTGAGTAAGAAAAGAAAAAGCTGGAGGGGCTTGAATTCTGTGCTCATATACACCATGGTCAAATCTGTGCTAAGAACCTTACGGCATGTAGCAAGTTAGGGGGGCAGTAGGTGTGCATTTTTCAGTATGTCAAAGCTCTTTTCAGGAGGGGAGAGGACAAGTTTGTATATGCAGATAGTCAGATCCACAAACAAAACCCAAATATATTACTGAGAAAGAGTACTTTGCCTGATTAATATCCAAATTAAAATCCTATAAAGTAATGATTACTGAACCCTAGGCAGAGAAACTTTTAAGTCCATTAATCATCTCAGAGTATACAGAAGAATTACCTGAAAGGGGTTTCTGGATGTAGATGATTAATTACAGTACTGTACATAAATAGTCACGGAGCTATTAGTTATTCATAGATTTTCTGCCATTTAAGGTTTTTTATTTGTTTTGTTTTGATTTTTTTATAGATTGAGTTTTCCTTGTTACCTTCACACCTCTATTTAAGTCCATCTGGTATCTGGATTTAGGCCTAATGAGATTACGAGATGATCGCCCTGATCTCTACATTTACATTTTTGAGCTTGATGCCTTGTCAGAAAAATCTCAGCAAATAATACATGAGTATAAACAACTGTCACAAGTAATGCATTTGCTTTTATAAGAGAAAATCAGTGGTTTGTGGAGACAAGGTTGTCTTTATCCTTGGGTAATCCAGAATTAACATAAAATCAGTGACAGTATTAAGAGTCTAGCAGTTAAGCTTTAGCTCAAAGCTTCTTTTATGCAAGAAATTTTGTACTATGCAAGGAGCAAAACTGGAGATGATGGAGAAACACATGTCCTGTACTATAAACTTGAGAAATAAACAATCCACAACAGGAAAAGCCTAGGGCCAAATTCTGAAATACTTCATAAAAAATAATTGAAAAGTTACTGGAAGTTTGCCTGGATAAGAAGTATGTGAGGACATCAGGAGCTAAGTTCATACTGACAGATAAATACAATAAACCCAAAATCTAACACAATGACATTCTAATAAGATTAGTTAAATATCTTGTGCAAATGGTTATGAAACTTGTCTCTATGAGATGAGCATTTAGGGAAACACAGATAGATATATTGCTGGCAAACTAAAGAAATTGCTAGAGCTTGTCTGCTCTCCATAGAAATAGACAATCTAGCAGCTGTTTGACAAAGAATTTAAGTAAAGTAACTCAAGAATAGAAGAGAGTAATATTTCAGACACCTTTTGTATTTCCTTAGGCTTTCTTGTTTGGTTTTGGGCTTAATAGTTTCGGAGTCTGCCTAAAAACCCTAAGTAAACCTTTGCTTTCATTTAAATTTAAAAATCTGATTCTCTTGGACCAAAGGAACGTAGAAGTTGGTACACTCAGGTTCACTAAATCTCGAGTCCTCCTTTAGCAGATCCTTTAAACAGAAGGTGTCTGATCCCTCTCATGAGCACTGTTTTCTTCTGATGTTATGAAAGTAAATTTACAGTATATAACAAGCATCTACTGACTCCAACAGTGTGCTTTCTCCCATCTGAGGCAGTTAGCTGGTAGGTCGGGTTAGGGAGAGGTCTAGGAAGTGCAGGAGAATGTCAGAATGAAAAAGCCAAGTACAACTTTCAAGAGTGTGGGCAAAGTATTAGAGGAAATGAAACGTTCTGCCTCTTGCTGGCCTGAAATTAAGACCAGCTGACTGGCTGGGATCTGCCTGGCAAAATGCTGTGTGCTGGTAGGGTAGTTTGGAGGAACACGGTGTTATTAAAGGTGTTGGTGATCTAACCAGAAAACCTGTTGATCCTTTGATGATTCTTGCCATGCATGCCTCAAACCACAGGGAGCCAGTTTGCACAAGTCTGGAGATGGCCCATAGTTTCTGCTCAGGGATGATGGAAAAAGAGCCTTTTGTGCAATTTAGTTTCCTTGTTCATGCGTTTCTCAGCTCAGCACAGTGTGGCTTGGCAATGTATCTGCATATCCTTGGAGGACTTGGAGAGACGGACTTGTGCAGCGACATTGCTCTGCTGCCTTCTGCTCTTTCAGGGACAGAGCCTTGCATCCTGAGCATTCCGTAAGGTTGTGGGTTGTTTTTCCCACTAGCTAGCAACTTGAAATGCAGAAACTATATGGGCTGAATATTGCTAGGATTGAAATATTTTCACTCTGTTACAGGGAGTTGTACTTGCTGACCCTTGTGGGTTCCTTCCACCATGAGTCTGTGAAGCATCTGCTGGGATGAAAGGGTAGTCAGCACGTTTTTTTACATTCATTGAGCTGCTGAGGCAAAGAAATACTGACTAGTCTATAGAAGAGTATCTGTAGCAGCAGTAGAGTAGCAGTTGGGCTATTACAGACTTACTAGAAAATTAATAAAATAATTGCATGTTATTTATTCAACAGCATATATTTTTTAATGCGACACTATGTATTTTACATCTACAACTGTTGGTCTCTTTGCAATCCTAAGGCATCTATTACAGTAGAGATTCATGTTGTCTTGTGATGCAAGAATGAAACCAAGGAACAAATGCTCATAGATTGAGACATCATTAAAAAAAAGATTGTTTTGAACACTGAGAGTGATTTAACAACTGAGGCTGCAGGGAGTGAAGTAGTAAAGGCTGAACTACAGACTCACAGGATCTGGTGGGTGTGGGTTTGTGGTTTATGTTACAGAAGAAGTTAGACCCCAGATGACCAGAATGATCCTTCTTGGCACTGAAGCTGACAAGTGATGCATCTTGAGCTTCCCACAGTGTTTTGGTGTGGTTTTTCCACTAGCTAGACTGCAGGTGTTTGGGTTTCTGCAGCAAGGAGTACAAGGGAATTGAAAGCAAAAGGAAAAGATGTTTGGGATGTGTTTCTGCATCTGGGCTGCTTGGAAGGAGTCAGTTGTGCAAGGGGAGGGCTCACGCTGAAGCAGTGGGTATTCAAGGCATGGTGGTCTCAGCTTGATTATCCAGACACAATTGATACTTCAATCCTCTGTGGTCAGGATTTCCCACATTCACAGATGCTATGAAGTCTTCTGATGTCTGGCAGTTAAATTAGAAGAACTGTAAGGCCACGCCTCTAACAGGGAAAGCTTTTAGACAAAATCAAATCTGTAGAATAGCACAAAACAGAAAAACAGAGTCCTTTTAGAGAATCTTCCAGCCATTGGAGCAGAGATGGGTTTGAAAGTAACTCCTCAGATTAACCATCTTTTTTTTTTTTCCTCTGAAATCTGCTGCTTATGGGATTCATTAGTTTGAAACAAGGGTAACCCAGTGTGACAGAGTTCACCTCCTATGAGTCAGACTGGAGTCTAGCTACTACTTTTTGGCTACCTTTATATAGCATGCCTGTGTTTGTCATCACTCCTCTTCATTTCCTAATGGCAGGGTGAATCATTTTAGGAATGTTTATATCAGTTCTTTGTGAAAACAGACAAGCTACAGCTCACTGAGCTACCGAGGTTCACATTTTCTTAGCTGAAAAAGCTGAAAAAGTTTACTTTTTCTTGTTTCTTTTTTCCTCTTTATGGGAGGGAAAATACACTGTGCTTTGTTCTCCTCTCCCCCCCCTTAATTCTGCCTCTTTCCCAAACATACTAAATCTTTAATGTGTTTTTCTTGATCTGTGTAAGGGTTCATCCAAGTCTGGAACAAGAATGGGCCGATGAAAGGGGTTTGTGATGCAGCTGGTTCACACTTTGCAGGCAGGCACAGGCATGGAAACAGAGCAGGGACTCCACAATGCTTAGAGTCCCCGCCAGGATATATGCAATTCCATATTGGGATCTTATCATGGCTTTTTCCCCCAAAGTAAAAGATTAGTTTGAAGGAGTTTCCCTTAATTTAAATACTCAGCAATAGCTTTTTAGTTTCCAGAATCAAAGATGAGGTTTCACTTTGTTTTTCCGACTGTGGCACTGATCTTTATAACCTTGGGCATAATTCAGCACCCAGCTACAGGACCAGACACGATGCTTATTGTGGTGCATCAGCTTGAGAACAAGCAGTATGTCCACAGGAACTTGTAAGGAGCTGTATTTGCAGAGCCATGTGGTGGTTCATAACTTGGGCATCCCTTTCATCTCCTTTTTCCAGACAACAGATATTCAGCAGTGTTATCCTGGTGAATGCATCAGCACTTCTGTGACAGTGCTGTAATAAAAACCGAACAGTTCTCTAAAGAATCTTCATAATTCTTATGGTAGAGATGTACAGAAGACTGGAAACTTTCAGGAATTAACTTCCTGTTTTCTTGCTAGTTTGCTGTTGACTCACCTCAGCTCCCTGTCCCTTCAGGTCTAGAAAGAGTAGTGTGCTAGTGTTCAATAGTATGTAATGCAATTAAAATTATTTCAGTAAGTTTTGCTCTGTTTCCTTTTTGGGGAAGGATTCTTGGCTGGGAGTAGATACCAGATATGTTAAATATTCAGGATATTCTAAGCTGGAAGCACAGATGCTAATAACAGTTTTCATTTACTGTATGTTGTGCTCTCATATGCAGAGATTTCTCTATTGCTCATTGCCTCCAGTTGATCTTTATACCAATGTAAAGTGGGTGTGAAGTATTACAGCTATGATCCAACAGTAATGAGTTCATTCGCTTTGTCTAAAAGCAAAGCAGAGAAGACTGCCTTGAATATGTTCACATTATAAAACTGATAAATAAAATACATTTCAAGTATGCATTAATCTAGTAGTGCATTAATCAGTAACTTATTAAGATTATTTGAAAAATCTGTATTTTATGTCAACATAGGGGTAAATAGTAGATCTGTGGCCACTGGTGAGGGAAATTTTGTCTTTTATAAGCATAAAGTTCTCCAGGGATTGATGCAGGTTTTGTATGGGATAATTCGCGTTTGTATTTCAAGTTAGCTTGAAATAAAAGGAAAAAAAAGTATATGGAAAGTTGTTTTTTTTTCATCAAGATATAGAATAATCTGTATTCCATCAGTTTTATCTACATATAAAATAGTGTTCTCACTGCTTTGAATGTGAAAATACATACAGAAATAAAAGAAGAATAGGCATTGTGGACTTGATGAGATGCGATTAACAGCTCTGAGGAAATCTTGCAACTTTCCAGTGCTAAGAGCATAGTTTGGTTTCTCCAGAGGTGTAAATCTGCACAGCTTTATTAAACTTAAAAAAATTCCTTTGGTTTTCAGCTGGTTTTGGAGGATGGCCAAATACAGGCAGATAACCTGATTAGCATAGACCTCCCCACCTGAAAAAGCTTTCACTTTTTCAAGGTATAGATAGCTTGAGGTCAGAATGAGATTAACGTAGCTTCCTGTAATTGCACATCTGCCACAGTTAGTTTATGTACCATAGTTTAATCAAATGATTGTGGCAGACGGGGTTCATTTAACTCTTCAAAATACAGAATTAGCTACTGAAAAACTTGCCTGTTGTGACCTTTTTAACAATGTCTAATGTCTCCTCTCATTGCAGGCTATCCAAGTTAGTGATTTACCTGTTTGGAAAACATTTATTTAGGAAAAATGAAATTGCTTGGGTTTTAGGTTGTTTTTTTCTCCAATATTGGCTAATCTTTACAGTTTTCTCTTGGGCATTGTACTGGGAAATGAGGAAAAAAATAAGGGGCTGCATGCATGTCCCAATACAGTAAATAGTCACTGTATTGTCTCTTAGGGCTCCCAGATTAAAAGGAGCAGAGGAAAATCCAACCACTGTTTGCCAAAACACATTTTTGAGACTATTTTAGCAAGGCTCATGTGCTTATTCTCTTGATTTCAAGTTTAAGAGGGTGGTTCTGCTTGTGCTCATCTTCATAGAACATAAGTAGATGTCAGTTTAATGTATGTATGAGCTGACTTTGATACAGATCTTGAAGCAGTGTTTAGCTGTGCAGTGTTTTATAGATGAGATGTGGCAAATTGAAAGTAAACAAGGTGATCAGAGACTTGGATACGTAAAATGGCCAAGAGCATTATTAGTCACAAGATTTTTGACACCGTTTCTCATAAAATCCTCATAGAGAAATTGATGAAGTGTGGAGTTGATGAATGTTGTGAGGTAGGTGGAAAAATGCTGGGCTTAAAGGGTTGTGATCTGTAGCATAGAGTCCAGCTGGCGGTCAGTCAGTACACTATGTGGTTGTGGTTGTGCTGACATTTGAGGGACCTTGGGATGCTGGAAAACTGGGCTGACAGTAACTTCATGAAGGTTGTGAAAGGGAATTGCCAAACCTGTGTCTGATAAGGAATAACCGCAGGTTACTAGTGATGGGAACTGACTGGCTGAAAGGTGCTCAGAAGAGAGTGACCAGGGTGTCCTGGTGGACACCAAGCTGACCATGAACCAGCAATGTGCCCTTGCAGCAGAGAAGGCCAACAGCCTCCTGGGATGTAATGACAGATCATTGCCAGCCAGTCGAGGGAGGTGACCCTCTCTGCTCAGAGGTGTGCCTGGAGCTCTGTGTCCTGTTCTGGGCTCCCGGGTACAAGAGAGATGTGGACGTACTGGAGCAGAAAGGGCTATGAAGGTGAATGAGGTACTGGAGCATCTCATACAAAGAGAGGATGAGAGAGCTGGAACTGATGCAGGATTGAAGGAAACAGGGCCAGACTTTTCTCAGGGGCACCCAGTGACAGAACAACACAAACTGAAGTACAGGAGTTTCCATCTGAGAATAAGTAAAACAGACACTTTTTTTCTGTGAGGGTGGCACAGGTTGCCCAGAGAGTATGTAGTCTCCATCCTTGGAGACTTTCAAAGTACAACAGAACCCTTACTGAGCAGGAGAATTGAAGTAGCCGTTCTCCAGAGGTGCTTTCTAGTGTCAGCTATCCTATGATTCTGTGGTTTCATGAAGAAGGTTAAATATATAAGAGGATATTTTCATTGCACTTCATTGCACACTCTCAGTGGTCTATCAGTAACATGGGAAAATCTCATTATTAAATTTCTGTAAAACTGTCTTTGAATATTTTCTTCAGCTTCTGGAATATTTTCTCTAATAGTCTGAAAAAAAATTTACAGTTTTGAGACTTGTAATTGTGTTTACAGAGATGAAGGACGTAAAGTAAGTGTTCTGTGCAGTAAAAACGTGCATACAATTTTCAGAGTTCAGATTACAGGTCCATAGGAAAGTCTTAAATCAGAAGAGACCTCTGGAGGTCTTCTGGTTCAACCTTTGATGTACAGGCTCTAGGTTAGGTTATGCAGGGACCTGTGAAGCTGAATTAGCAATTTGATTACCTGTTCCATGGTGAGGAATGTTTTTCTTATGTCCAGATGGAACTCTCCTGAAGCAACTTATGCTCCTGGGCTTTTCTCCTGTCACAATGGATGATGGTGAAGAGAGCACCTTCACCTTCTCTGGAGCTATTTTTTAGGTATTGGGAGACAATGATCTCCCTTGAGCCTTCTCTCCTGTGAATTACACAAACACATTCCCTTATTGACTTCTCTTTGTATGTCAGGTTCTCCAGTTGTCTCATCATCTTGATGGCCCTTTGCTGGACCATCTACAGTTTTTCTCTCTCTCCTGGACATGGGAAATTCACTCTGTGTAGCATAGCTGATGAGTGTGTTTCTTCTGGTAAGATTTAGCTGTGCAGTAAGATTTTTCCAGAACTCTCATACCCAATTATAAGTACCAAAATAGGCTTCCTAACTCTAAAAATAAATAAATAAATCTATTTTTATTGGCTATTTTTCCAGAATCATGAAGGAAAGAGATAGTCACAAGGGTAGTGTAAAAGATAACAGATTTGAGCCTATTCTGGCTGGAGACCAGGGGTATTCTGCCTTTAATGGAAGTAGAGAATGACAGACAGTTTTATAGAAGATATGCTGATCTGGGACTGTGCATAATTGGACTAAGATAATCACTCAACCTCCTGTAAAACAGAGAGCCCTGGGACAGCTCAGCTTGAAAACTGAACTCAGCTAAAGGCTGTTAGAGAAAGCCTCAGGAGAACAGATCTTTTTGCAGCCAGTATGCAAGTTTCTTGCTGAGAGGTTGGTTATATACTTCTGTCTGGAGAATTGGTCTTGATATCTTTATTGGAAGACATTGCAACGAGCCACAGCAAATAATAGCCTCACTGTGTGAGGTTTGCCTGCATCCCTCCCATGATGCCATTTTATTTGAAGGCTAAGACTTGCTGAAATAATTCTGACATAAGTTTTTATATCACATTTTTATAGGAACACTTGACAAGGAATTAATTACGAGTCTATCTAGTAATCAGTAGTCTTAACAAGAACGCTCTTCTCTTTAAGGAAAATGGAGCACCTAGCTGGGACATTGCATTCCCCATTCTACATTGGCTGAGATGTAGAGTATCCTAACCTTTTATCTGTGTCTTCTGCTAAGTAAAGAACTGATAGGAGCTGAGCTTCAGTGCTGAGGTCAGTGGTTTCGTATTCCACAACAGATTATGTTGGGAATGGTAAAGGCAACAGTCCGGAACAGAGCCAAGAAGCAATGGATGATTGCTTATTTGGTGCTTGGATTCACTACCTGGGCCTCTTATATTTCTAATATAGATGAGTTCCTTGAATTTAAGCCCTCTTCTGAGAATTCATATTTGTAGCAGTAGAACAAAAAGGCAGGAGTGTCATCTGTTGGGTGTTGGATTCATGATGGACCTTGGATCAGTCATTTTCTAAGAAAGGTGTCAAAACTCAATAGTAATATCTTCTGTCAACAAGGAAACAGTGGTGTTGGTTTATAAAAGGAAAGTGAAGAATCTTCTCTTGAGGAGTATCTGCTTGTCCTGTTTGTGTGTGAAATCACTTGATGTGCATGCAGAATCTGTTCAGACAGCGCGTTTGAAGTCTTCCTATAACTAAATGGGAACAAAACTGATGGGACTCCTTAGACCTTTGACATGGCTTGACTATTGTTTTTTAGATACTGAGGTGTGAATAAGACTGTAAATGATATCATTCCTGTGTTGATAGTCACAATTAAGTAGCCCTGAGGCAAGGGTATAGGTGCAGAATGAGAGTATGATGCCTGCAAATTATGGTGTGTCATGCAGTCTGGTGTTTTCCCTTTGCAAACTTCTTGTTAAGTGCAGCAAAATCTGTTTCCATTTAGAAGGCATCAGCTTTGTGAGAATGATCAGCTTGAAACCATGTGCCCTGACATTCAGGAACCAGAAATCTCTTAAATGCCTTGATTTAGGAGTGATGAGGCCTAATTTTGAATGATAAGTGTCAATAGTAGGAGGAGTATTACTGTACTGTTATATCCTCAGTATCATTGCTGAGTAATGCTCAGTGAAGTGGCTGCTCCGAATCATAAGCCCATCCCAAACTCTTCTGAGATCAGAAGAAAGGTTTGAGGCTTGAGTGGAGACTATCCATGCTTGGCTTCCTGAACTACACTGATGATACACTTGTTTTCTGAAGTGTATGTATACAGCCATATACCAGTATAGCTGTTGGTATGGCCGCTCAGGAATGACGTATTTACACCAGTTTCTCTTATCAGCTGTACTTTGGATATGTTTTGTTATTTTCTTGTTACTAAAAATTGTTTCTTAATATATTTAATATTTTTAGTGCCCTACAGATACCAAAGCAACGTTTGGGGTCCACCTTAAAGTAGTGGGAGACTGGACAGGTATGTAGAAAACCAGTTTCTTTTCAGAGACAAATACCTTTACTTGAACTGTTATCCCTTTCTGGCTTTAGCATGATTGTACTTTAGTTGTGGTGTATTCTCACTGGAGATCGTTCATGCTTGTTCTCCCAGAGTTGTTTTATTGCCTTCTTGGTGCAGCCTCCACTTTATTCAGATGTATGTTTCTTCAGATAACATGTATTTCCAGCTACTAACAGATCTTATGATTGCAATGTCATAATTTTCAGTGTTCCTTCATTTCTGCCTCTTTCCCTTATTAACATGTAGCCTGCTGCCCCTGTGCAGTGCAGTGCCTTTGTGCATAGTAGTGTCTGCAGAAATGCTGAAATGTGCAGCTCCCAGATAAAGGGATTTTGATGGCAGCAGCTGGGATAGCTGCCAGGTTAATTAGCTCCTGTGGTACACTGAGATTACAGGTTGCTTTCATGTTCTTCCATGCTCTTCCTTGCTCTTTGAATGCCCTCCAGGCAAGGGGTGTAAGCCAGGATTCCCCACAGAGAAGAGTGGTGATTTGCTACTCCCTGTGACAGTTGTAAACTCCAGTGATAGCTGTCATTATTCCTTGGCAGCTTTCTTCTTGCTTAGCATAGCATTCCCTTGTAAGGAAGACAAATACACAACACCGTCTTGTTCCTCTCTTATGAAGACTCGTTTTCCATGTCAATTTGTATCAGCTTGTGTGTTTGTGGAACTGAGTCAAATGAGTTTGTTGCCCTAAAAGGGATTAGACCAATTCAGGGAAAATAAGTCCATCAATATCTGTTGAACTTTTTGGTCTGGCTGCGTATTTGACTGTGGAAGTCACCAAAACTTTAATAGGCAGAGGTTGGAAGGACAGTGCCATATGCACGTATGCTCCATAATCATGCTGACTTTCTGTTCGTGTTTGAAGTGTAGGATGTTGGCCAGGCAGAGGCAGATTATGAGGCTAATCATACTGCCCTGCAATGATTGCTGTTTTGTTGTAAGCATAGTTCTTCTGGGAGGAACCTGGGAGAGGACAGTAGGCTATTGGGAAAAGTGGGGTGGAGAAGTACTGCCTAAATGAGTTTTCCAAAAGAAGTTGCATCTTTGAAGTTTTCTGATTGCCTCTGTGTGTGAATTTCTCTCTATTAGCATTTAAATGTTATGCTCCCAACTCAGTATTCATATTCTCCATCGAGAGGCAGGTTCGCCTAGGTGGCACTGCATGAGATTCAAAGCATCGTCATGTTACAGAGAGCATTTATTGTATGAGTTTTGTAAAACAGGGATATCTCCCCCTGATTCAAGCATGCGGTCAAGAAGCAGGCAGTTTACCCAACCCTTTATGCCACATCTGCACCATGGAGCTGTGTTCTCACTCAGTCCCTTTAGCCCTGTGGCAATTCATGGTCTCTAATCTGCTGACTGCTTCAGGAAGGATTACTATATTTGCCACTTCCCTTATTATCTTTCTTAAGCATGCTCTAATGGCTGCTTTTGCACACAGGATATCGAGCTGGAGGAGTTTTTGTGTGAAATACTGCTATTTGAGCTCTTCTCAAGACCTGTTCTCTCAGCCTTTATCCTATTTATTCAAATTCTCCTGTGTGTCACATTTTCCCATTCCTGGCAGCTTATGCCTGGACACCAAAGAGAGTTAACAGTGTATTTCAGAGAACTCAATTACACGCCTAAATTAAAAGGATGCAGGAGTAGCACAGATTTGCTGTGCAATGCAGAGAAGAACAGGTTAGTTTGAGTCATTTCTGCCTTTCAGCTTCTGCTGCCGGCACTTGGGAGATGTGGTGAAGGAGCAATTTCCTGCGATGAACTGTAGGTCTTGAGGGCGGATACACGCTGCTAGCAAACCAATTCTAGGAGTTATGTTTCGGGTCAAGTCCCTGACACTGAGTCTTAAGTTTTGAAAATTTAATAGAATACCTCATGGCCTTAGGGTCTGCGTTTTGTAGGTTGGGAAAGCAACTGCATGTCAAGAGAAAAGATCGGGGTAATATGATGGTCAGCTGCTGATGAGAAGTTGCCATTATTGCAAAGTCTTTTATTGTCTGTATCCCAGTGCTTATCATTTCAGGTAGCCAATGGAAGAAGCTGCAAGAGGTGGCTCCTGTAAAAGGCAGTCACTCCAGAGGCAATTTTTTGCATAGGAGCAGATACTTAGTAGGTTTTCAGGCAATGCAATTAATTGCTTTTTAAAGCAGTGATTTGACTAATGAAAGAAATAGGACAGAAAAAATAAGGAAGAGAGGAAGAAACCTCTGAAACAGTAGCTGTGAGACCTTTGCAAACCAAACAGTAATCCAGACCCCTAAATAATGTATTTCTTGCTCTGCTGAAATCAAAATAGTACTATCCAAGCCTAGAATAGCTGTGGGCCTGTCCTTCTCAGAAGCATAACGTTCCCTTCCTTTAGATAAATTCCCAATATAAATCTAAACTCTTTTATTTCTCATCTGTATTATGGTGCTGCTAGTAACTGTATTGTGCTAAGTTTTCATGTTTGCCACAGAAAATGAACACACAGGCACTGGTGTTGCTGTAATGTGCCCTCTGATGCCAGTGTAACAGATCCTTTCGCATGAAATATTTCCCCTAGCTCCTTTTCTAGACTTCTGACTTGTTTATGATACAAGCCAGGCCCTAAGCATGGCTTTTTCTCTTCATTCATTGTAGAGAAGGTCTAGCTACATGTGCATCACTAAGTCAGAGGGAGTTTAGTTAATTGACAATTAGTTGTGATTTTTCCCATATAGAGGTTCCTAATGCTATTTTTCTGTATTTTGCCATGTGCAGTAGTTATTGTGAATAGTGGAATAGTTATTACATATCTCCATAAAAGATAGGTTTGTGATAATGTAATTGCTGTCATGTTTTAACTCCAGCTACCAACTACCATGGAGCTGCTCACTCATTCCCCACCCTGCTTCCCCAGTGGGATCGGGAAGAGAATGAGAAAAAAGGTAAAGCCCATGGGTTAAGATAAGAACAGTCTAATAATTGAAATCAAGTAAAATAATAATAATAGTAATAACAGTAATGATAGCAACAACAGCAACAATAATAATAATAATAGGGAAAAAAGAGGAATAAAAACCAAGAGAGACAAGTGATGCCTAATACAATTGCTCATCACCCGCCAACTGATACCCAGCCCAACCTGGTCCCTTCTGGGTAGTTCCCCCCAGTTTCTATACTAGACATGACTTGCTTTGGTATGGAATACCCCTTTGTCTAGTTTGGGTCAGGTGTCCTGTCCCTTCTCCCTCCTGGCTTCTCGTGCCTCTCCTCATTGACAGAGCATGAGAAACTGAAAAGTCCTTCATCAGGTAAGTGCTACTGAGCAAGAACTAAAACATCAGTGTGTTGTCAGCATTGTTCTCAGACTAAAGCCAAAACACAGCACTGCACCACATACTAGGAAGAAAATCAGCTCTGTCCCAGCAAAGCCAGGACACTCTTCTTTTGCTGACATATGGCTACTTAAGTCAGCATCTGTTTTTGTGGAATAGCATCTATTCCACACAATGTTTTGGAATTGTGATAGCTTTTACTATTAATGCAATTGTTTTCATCATATTACAGAGGTGAAACCTATGGCTGTAGGGCACAGCTTAGTTAGCCTGTCGGGACATAGACACCCAAGGTATGATGGGTTTGCGGTGGCTAGTCTGTGGTAATGACAGAGGTGAAGCTCTGCAGGTTGGGTTACCCTCTGGCTCAGAGCTAAGTCAGCATGTCTTTGACAGTTATTGCAGCTGAGCTGTTGGATAGCCACTTTAAATCATGCAGATCATTGAAGTCCCTGTAATGGCTTGTGCACTGATGAGACCTGTGAGATCCATGGAGTAGCTGATAAGCTGAGCTCGTTACTTGCCTCGCCTCTGAACGCCTTTGTTTTCATTCTGCTTCTCTCGTATTTCTTCGTCAGCTTTAAACAAATTATTGGATTAGTATTTGCAAAAGGGTTTTTCGAAAGCTATTGTTGTCCCACTTATTGTCTAGTTTGTCCTCAGTGTTGTCATCTCTCAGCCTTATGCTTCCCCTGTCCTTGCTGCTGTGTCAAGTAACGCTGTTTTAGTTTTAAAGCTGACACTTCGTCTGGCACCTCCAGAGGGGAAAAAGAGAGGCCATGGGCCATGCCTTGTGTCCAAACACTTCACAGCAATAAAAAAACCCATGGCAGTGTATTAAGACAATGTGTCTCATTCACCAGACAAACATCAGAGTGCTAGACAGAAAGTGATATTGATGATGCTGAACTAACAGACTTCTGAGGCCATGCAGCATGGTTTTGTGGAAAATAAATACACAGCACTTAGAGGTGTTAAGGTGAACTGCATTGCCTTAAGGCAATAAAACATTGCTGTTATCTTGCAAGTGTGTTGCTGGTACAAATTGGCGTGGGACCATGTTTAAAACACTGCTGCTGTTCCGCATGCTACAGTAATTGTTAGGTTGTAGTGACATCCTCCTCTTGTGTAGGTGTGTGTGATCCTAGAGACATTTGCAAGGCCTGACCACCCTTCTCAGCATCATGGTATTAACTGTGAGGATGCCATAAGAGAATTTTAATACCACTCATTAAATCTAAGACTTCTGTCCTGTAGGTTACTAAATGTCACAGTAGCAGGGGATGTTGATGTGTGCTGGAACTCTCCAGCTAGGGCCGGGACAGATCATGGGGTACTGGTCTGTATGAACCTAGTAAACTCTAGGTCTTGTCAGAAAATATGGATCTTTGCTTAATTCTTCCTACTAGAGATGAGGCTATACAGGTTCATTAGGTCAGTTAGGTACTGACTACCTTATTTTGAATCTGATGTGGTATGATGTGAATTTTTGACAGATATTGTCATCGCCCTTTTTTTCAAAGGTCCAGTTTTGGAGCAGGATGTTTCAGGAAATAAAACAAGACATTTTTTCAGTTAAAACCAATATTTTTTCCAGAAGTGTATGAAAGCATGGCTCTTATCTCCCTACGCACTAAAACCTGAGACAGAAGAGAGTACACACCCCAGATTTCTATTTTTAAACAGTTTTAAGGCAGTTGTTTGGGATTTCGGAGGCTGGCTAAGGATTTTTTGCATGCTCACTAGAAGAAAATAAGCATACCTTTTGAGTGGCAATGAAGGAAGAATGGCCTGAACTTGCTCGGCTGGAAGGGTTTGTCAAGTGGCTCAGGAGTATCTACGTGACCTTGTTAAACCCTTGCAGGTCTTGGTTTAGAGAATGCCTGAAGCATCTCAAGGCTCACTCTGCATGGCTGTGCTTAGCTAGGATTTATCAGCAAGATCAGGAGGTAGCAAAGAAGTTGTATTTCATTTTCAGTCACCCTGGGGACAGTTATAGACATATTGAAGTAGTGGGTCATTCAGTCAGTATCTTCGACTTAGATATTTTGGTTCAGTCTGGAGGAGTGTGTGAAGCCGATGACAAGCAGGAATAATAAGACTACAAAGTTTGCCTGCAGGATGTGACAAGGTTGTCCCAGGATCACTGTAACTGCTACCGAGTTTCTCTGAAAATATCTAGTCATCAGTGATGAACAGTTGCTCAAGACTCCTGCTGTTACTTTAAGTTTTGTTTGATTTGGGCCCTTTTCATTCCATAGTAACATGTATTTTGTTGTGTTTAGTTATTCCATGAGATTCCTGGCAGGATGTAGAGGTGTTAATGACGTAGTACTGTTGCTTGTTCCAGCAAAATCAATGTGTGGTTTTGGGAGCAGAAGACAGAGGTGGAATAGATGTTATTTTCCTCTGTTAGATTTTATGAGTATCAATTCTTATATTGTCAGTGAATCCTACTTACACTTCTGAGGAACATATGAGTGCTAGAAAGGTTTAATTCTGTTTCTTCTTACTTGTCATTAGTAATAAAAGTAATATTATTACATTACTGGGAGGTTTAAAATGCTTTAACAGTATGGTTAGACAAAATGTGCCATAAGGAATACTAGTTTTATTCTTCATTGCCATTAATGTTCATTTATTATTCTATTTATGACTGCAAACAAGTTCAATAACAGACAGGATTAAGCAAATGGAGAAAAAGGAGAGCAGATTTAGTTTTCTGGCTCAATGCTGAAAGCTCTTTTCCTCTAATTAAAGCATTAATGCTGAAGGTTAACAGATCTGAATTTTTGGCTCCAGACCTCAATTGTTTTTCATTAGTTGACCTACAACTGGCTTTGTACCAAAACCAGCATATCTTGAGTCAGCTCTGATTTGAATAGTTAATGAGTTTTACATGGGAAAAAAGATTTCTAGGTGAAAAAGTTGTCTGCAAGGAATTTTTATTCTGCTCTGAAGACCTTTCTTCATGCATTCTATTGTTTGTAGATGTCCGCTTTTTGCATATCCCAGGCTCTTTTTATTCATGTAATGATTATAGAAAATGACATGTCTGAATGACATAAATTATCCTTGGATATAATATGTGCAGGATATGTGAATGTTTCTGTAGTTAAAAACTGATCCAAGAATGCAAGGTTGAAGGATTCCTTGCAGTGCCTCAGATGTTTTAAGTGCCCTTATGAACTATGGGAATGAAACCTGTGGAGCACATTAGCATGTAGCAGCTGATGGGATCTAAATGAGTGTAGTGAAAAAAGGCAAAAAGCTACTCCCTACTTTGAAAATAGAGTCACAAGAAAGAAAAGCACTTGGGCGGGCTCCAGGCAAATTTCTGTGATTGTAATTGCTATTTATGTGCTGTATTTCCTGTTCTGGGGTTGCCTGTGTTTTACCATTTTTCTGTTAATCTCTGATTAGGGATGCTTAGGGAAGTCCCATTCTTGTGGTAGGTTGTAGAGGTGCACACAGCTGGTTCAGGCAATGAGTATACAAAGTCTGGCTGGACTTTCCAGTTCCTTTGTGCACCTTTAACAAGCTCAGATGTCTAACAGTTCCTAGAGAAATGGGAGAGTTCCCATTGAAATGCCAGCTCTTCATGCATGCCTGCACTTCACTGGGGGTGGTAGTGGAGTCCCCTAGATGCCACTCAAGCTTTGCTGAAGAATCCCTACCAAACATCATCTTGTTTTGCTCCCAGTTCATTAAAACTTCTCCCTTATGGTCAGAAGAAAAAAGCAGACACACTGGAGACTTGGAATTATGAGCTACCACAGTTTTAATAACAATTACTTGTTAAAATTATCTTAAAAGTATATTTGCAAGGTTTCATTTGGGGATCCTTTTCCAACAGATTGAAAAATTGTTGTAGTTAATTAGGAAAATATATTTTAAATTTGGACCATTAAAAAGAAACAACAAAAAACTTCCATAGGAATTGTTGATGTTTATAAACTTTTATGCTCACAGGGGCAGTTATATTTATGTACTCCCAATGCTCACATGATGCTTTGTAATTTCTTAGAATCATTTCTATACAGAAGTTAACACAAACGAAACCCAAAACTTGGAGTTGAAATGGATTGGAGATTCTTCAGCTTCAACCTGTTAAAGTCCATGTTCTCTTTTTAGGCTGCTTGTGAAAATGAAGCTCAAATCTGCAATGATGTCATTATTGAGTGGGTTTTCTGGTTTTCATCTTTTCCCTTTCCTCCTTCATTTCCAGTCAAAACCATGCCTGGAAAATGCATGTGCATTTTAGTTGTTGCCTCACTGTGTGCAAATACTTGGAGAAACTGAGCACGGCAATTTTGAACCTTCTGTTTGGTTGATCTGTTGTCCTAAGTTCAAGCTTTGAGATCTTGCATTTATCTGTCTCTTTGCTTTCTGCACCCTCTCCACTTCTCATGTTCATTTTAAATATGGAAATATTCAAAACCTCATCAGAGGTCTCATCATTGGTTTGGGCTGTGGTAAGGTCTAAGGTATAGCTATCTTTTGCCATAAAGACCACCGGCAGTGGTGGTTGCTGGGCTAGTCAGACTAGCTATCATGATGGTGCTTTATATTACTCCTTATTCCTTGGTCTCTCCTACCTGTCTGCTTATTTCTTCAGATGCCTTGTTTAAACTTGGATCAGGAGGAAAAGGGGCCCAGAATTTGTTCAGTGCTCAGCAGTTAAGTGTGGGAGTTAATTAAAACTCCCACAAAATTGCAAATATCATCATGATCAAATGCCATGGTCAAATGACATTTTACATGCATTTCAACAGAAAATACTCTCTAGCTCCTTCTTGGTGTCATATTAGTGGTGATAGGGTATCCCATCTCCTTTATGCATTATTTCTCTCCTTCATTCTATATTTACCCCACTTTTTGCCAGCTGCTTGTCCTCACCCCAAACTCCATACTTCCTTGAAATAGCAACTGTTTGTTCAAAAATCTATTTCTATTCCAAGGTACATTAAAATCAGTGCTGGGCTTGTCCATGAGAAGCAGATCCTACACCTCAATTGTAGAAATAATTCCCTACGACCCCTTGCAACTGAGCTTTCCATTTATGTGTCACACATACCTGTCTGTTGCTCCATCCAGTCCTTTGACTTTTGTGTATGTGCTGTCTCTCTGATCCATCAAGCGCTGCCTGGAGAATTCGGGTTTCACCATAAGGAAATATAGCCAGTCTTGCAGCCACAGCTCTTCACTGACCCATCCCTCCCCGGAGAGCTGTCCCATTAAGCCATAAATACTATTAATAAAAATCTGCCACTCACCAACTAAGTAGCTGTCAACTGTAGAAATGGGATTTTGATGGGAAAAAAAAGGGTATGTGGCTGCTGCAAAAGTGTTATTTCTTCCTTTAGAGAAAGAAACCAAACCAAACCTCAGAATCATGTCGTGACAGTGGTCCAAGAGCAGGCTTCCACAACTTGTCACAATAGATATTTTTGGTATCTGCTATAAACAGAATAGAAAAGTTTAGTTTAAAATGTTTATGGCTGCAGTTGTGGCTGTCCCATCCCTGGCAGTTCAAGGCCAGGTTGAACAAACTGGTCCAGTGGAAGATGTCTGTGCACATGACAGGGGGTTGGAACTGGTTTCCTTTCAACCCAAGCAATTCTGTGATATGATATGGTATTCTGTGCAAACTTAAACTATGCATTAAACTATGTGGGGGGAAGTTCCTAATGGCAATGGAGTCAGACTGCCAGTTCAATCCAGTTTTTAATACAAAAGCATCCTTTTGTGAGTGTCAGTAATTTAATTAATTTGTAATGAAACTCAATTATTTTCCATTTCTTAGGCCTTGGAATTTCCAAAGGTGTCGAGGCAGAAATGCCTTACATACTGTATGAAGTTTAAGACTCTGCAAGGTAAATTATCTCTGATGCATCTGAATTTTGAATGAAATTGGAAATGGCAGTTGCTACGTGCTGAACGTGGCATTTCTTAATGAGACAAATGACTCAGTTATCTCAGTATTAACTAAAGCACTGTGAGGACAAACTGTAGGAGGGAATTTATAGGCTGGAAATGAGTTTCCAAACTGTGAATGAGATTGCAGCCTTGCCCATTGTAGTACGTGGTATAGAGGGTGTTGTGATGGCAATAAATGACTCTTTGGTATGAAATGCAGCAGCTGATGGAGAGGGTGCAGCCTGTGTTTGGTTTCACTGACATTATAACCCACATTTGTGCAGCTCAGGAATGTTCTTATTCTTCCTCTTTTTCTTTAAAGCTCTTTTTGCTCAGAATGGGGATAAAGTGACAGAACTTGTTTCAAAAAGGATGTCATGATACTTCTTATTTATATAGTTTGTGACAGTTGTAGCAGATTAGAGCACAGGGTGCTATAATGAAATAATATTCCACAAAAGGCAAGTTTTGCAGGGGGAGGTAATATCTTTTATTAGATCATCTGAAACAGCCAGAAAAAGCAGGTTGTCTTTCAGGCGTGCAGTGCCTTGAGCAGGTTTAACAAAGAGGCAGCAAAGTCAAAACAAAGAACAGGGAATGGAGTAACCCAGTTACTTGTTTAAGCAATTTTTTTGTTCAGAAATATGAGCGGTAAGATTGACTGGTAAAAATGAGCAGAAGTTATCCCCCACAACCACCTTTTTTTTTCCCTAAAATTGATTTATCTTTTCCATAAGAGATATTGTTGTTCCTCGAAAAAATTCATATGGTCAATAATACTGTCTGAAAGCCCAAAACATCACTTGCAAATGGTCTCCTCACTGCCTCTTAGGTTTTATATGTCCCCCGCTTCTTGATCTTATGTTGGCTGGGCTCCCAGGTTAGGGTATATTGGCTGTAATATAAAATAATCTCTCTCCTAGAGAGAGAATGTACTTGCCTTGTGGCAGATGCAGTCTGGCTGACGGCTGCAACTTGAGAAAAGGGGTGAGCATGTGAGAAAGCTCCACTGTGACTTGCATGAAGTGCTGCATTTTATTTCTATGTAAATGTCCACACACATCCCTAAACTTTCAGCATGTGTTTTTTTTACATTTCAGTATTTTTTTTCTCTTAAATTCTGCATATCTAATCCACATTTTGGGAGCAAAATCTGAGCAATGATTAATTTGACGGGACCCTGTATTCTGTGTAGAAGCTGAGTGGATGACTGCTTAGCTTTATGACTTACCTGGAACCAGAAGAGCTTAAGTTCTGTTGAATTAAATGCTGTGATCATGAGTAAAAGGGAATACTGCTCTGCTGGGAAGGTCTGTGGAACAAAATAGACGTATCTGTATGTTCATTTGCATTGGACAAAGTGGGGACTCAGCACAGGGCAGCATTTACTGAGGGCTGTTGACATGTTTTTCAGTGTTGAAGGGGGATCTTGGGAAAGGCAGAGTTTCAGACATTATTGCTATTTTGAGTTTTGCTGAAATGGCTGCTGTGACGATTTTCCTGTACTGTCAGTGGTAACTAGGACACCTACAGACTCCGAGAAGCTTCCACGTCTTATGTGAAATGAAAATAAATCAGTAGGCACTTTGTGCTCTTCATTGCAATAAACAGTTATAAGGACTATCTCTTCCCATAAATTTAACATATTCGCATATTCATTAAGCACACTCTAAGTGCCATTTCCTCCAGGAAAATGCCACAGACACCCATGCACATTTTCCAAGATGAAGCTGTGATGCTCTGCCTAGTGACTGGTGCCAGCCCGACGGCACAGGGCTTTCCCTCAGGGATTTCACTTACACTGTCAGCTGACTGTCTCTTGAGCTTAGTCGTGACTGGTTTGAAAAAGGCAAAATATGTAATTAAAGCCAGACATTTTTATCAGTTCTGGTATTTGATGTTTGCAGGTTTTTAGCAGGTTGAGGGGATTATGCTATTTTTTTCCCATTATTAACAAGAATGGCAAATCACTTGCAGTGCAGTTTCCAAATAAAGCAGCATTTCATAGATCCAAAAATTTGTTTATAAATAAATTTCCTTAAAAGTCTCCCATACTTCTCGGCACAAATGTATCAACATGTTGCCATTACTGCATGAAGAGGTTTTTCCCACTTTTGTGCCCTTTTGTATTGCTGAATTTGTGATGGTACACTTATGCATTGCTATGCACCAGATCATGACTGGTATCTAGGAGAATCAGCAGGTAGATATCTATTGACAGCTTGCAGATACAGAAGTTGACAAAATCACTTTATCAGAAGTTATTTTCCTTACATTTCCTTACAATGATGTGAGAAACTGTGTGATCTAAACCACATTGAGCCACTGGTTCTTTGTTCTAGAAAGTAGTTATCAATGTAGTGTTATTACTTAGTAACATAAAAGAGATTTTCTCTCCCATTCAAGGCTGGGAATACGTCTTTTGTAGACTTGAGTGGTAACAGACCTTCTGTCATGTAAAAAGATGTCTATTTGGTATTTCATTGCATTCATAAGATGATAGTTGAAAGATGGAGATGATCTGGTAGAAAAACCTGCAGCGTATTTTAAAGCATCTACGTAAGAGCTAGTGCTAAAATAGCAAATATATGTATTTTTAAGAAATTATTAATTAACAGTAAAGGAAAACTACCCAAATTGGATTATATATTGCAGTCTATATTCAGGGAGTGGGATGGCTTAAGTTCTCAGGAATGACTTGTCTAATTCAGATGTAAGAAGAAATAAGAAAATTGCTTACATCAGGGTGAAATTAAACCAAACTTTTGATACATTTCCTGATACACTAGTGCATTGCATTTTATCACCTCTCCAAAAAAAAGAGAGAAAAAGACAGTATCTAATGACTCATTTCATTTGCCAGTCATACAAATGATTTCCTGCTAAGGTTTTGATATTGCCCTTTGAGAGATGTTATAAGAGATGGAGCCTCAGATGTGATTAGATCTGTGGAAAAAATGTGCATTTCTTCCCAGTGGATCATACCCAGTTGACTAGAAAATTTATATAGAAAATAGGATCCAGCTGGGTTCTGATCTCTTTATCCTGTGTTATGTTTCAGCACAACTAGTGCTTAGGAGTGCTGTTAGGGAAGAACTCGTATGTGTTATCTGAAAGACATAGGCAGCTGAAAACACAGGGGAAATGATTCTTCTATATAAATTGAGCCCTTTATTACTCTGTTTCTTCTTTTATTTCTTATTTGGAGCCTTGTTACTGTTTCTAGCATTTTAGCTTAGCTAAGTGGTTGGCTTGAAAGACTTTTCCCTCATAGTGTGTATATCAGCTCTGTTTTGTCTGAGCATTGTCTCTTAAGTATTTAGGGTATTTCTGCTTTCCCTCTGTCCCTCAGCACAGACCCTGAGAACAACTTAGTGCCTTCAGTGTAGGTATCCACGCAGCTTAGCTGGAAGGAAGTAAAAGTTAGGGTTAGTGACCTTACTAACATCAGTTAAGTCTTGGTGGTGATTAGCAGCACCATTCAAGCTGCAGTTGGAGGGAAGATGGCTGTGCAGTCTCCATGCCACTTTGTATGGCAAAGCAGGGAGCAAGGGTGCATTAACAAGGAAACCGCCTTTCTCTTTTGCAAACTCTTTCTGTCTTTAGCATATTCCCTTCCCATCCCTGCCCCAACTAAGAGAAGCCAGCATCTAACATGACCAGCATGGATGAAGCCTATGGTAGGGCAGTGTCTTGACCGCATGTCTATCAGCCGTGGGTGCCATTGCCTCCCAACCTGCTTTGTCCCTCCTCTCAAACAGACATGGGTTTGCAGTTTTACCCAAAGCACAAAAAACAAACCATCACAAAATACTGATATTACTTCATTGTCTTAAGTTGGTTTTTTTTATCCCTGTAAACAGACCTGCTGATTATATCAATTAAATTTAGGGTGATTTTTAGGAAAGGAGTTGGTACAAAGAACTGGGACATGCTTAGCAGGGCTATATCTATAGGGGCATCCTTTGCTAGGCCACAGTCTTCTGGTGCTTCACTCCTGTTGTACTGAAGTAGGAGTGCTTTGTGCAAGACTGGCTTAGTGTATGTTTTGGGTGTGCATAACTCAACTCAGTAACGGTAGCTGAAGATAAAATATAATCATCTCTAATGCTGCACAGGACAAGATTCATTAGATCTTGAATCCAAGTCTCATGGAATGTAATTGTTCCCTCCAAAACATTTTGTCCTATCTGCTTTTAACCTGGGAGACAGTGAAGCAGATGGAGCCAGGCTCTTCTCAGTGTTGTCCACTAACAGAACAAGAAGCAATGGACACAAATTGAAATATGGGAAATTAATTTTAAATGTAAGAAAAAATCTTTTCAACCATGATGCTGGTCAGGCACAGGAGCAGGTTGCCCAGAGAGGTTTTGGAGTCTCCATCCTTGGAGATACTCAAAACCCAATCGGACATGGCCCTGAGCAACCTGCTTTTGCTGGGCAATTAGCACATTCGGTGTATGTACCCTGCTCTGAGCTGGGGAATAGAAGTAGGTGATCCCAGAGATACTGTCTACGGTCAACTATTCTGTGATCTTCTGGGGGAGTAATTTACCTGTGTATTTGAATGTAATAATGGATATATCTATGCTAGTAAGAGGGTGAAATGATCCTATGCTTACAGTTTAATTTGAGACAAAATATGAATAGACAAAAGCCCAAGACTGAGTTCCCAGTGACTTATGGTGGTTTTACTATGATACAAAATTTTATCCTTGGATGGGATTAATTCCGTTATTTTGTGACTGCCATTTAAATATGTTTAATGAAAAGTTCTTGTAGCTTGTTCAAGTGTATAAAATATATTATGCTTGCAAATCTATTTATAGGCCTGGCTGAAAATACCAGTGCATGTATGCATGTGGGTATGTAGTGATGTTTGATATATTTGGTAACAAACTAATACACATGTCTGGAGATGAAGTGACCATGACAGCCCAAGAATAACACTTTGCAGTAGTGATAATTATTTCCATGAAGACATCAGCCCAGTGCTCAGCAGCAATAAAGATGAAATTTATTAGGAGAAGAGTAGAGAATAAAGCAGAGATCGCTGTGCAGCTGGCTAACTCTGTGGTGTTCCCAGGACTTGAGTCTTGCATGCAGGTCTGGTCCTCGTCTTTCAGACAGAATACTGGACAAGGTTCAGGAAGGAATGACAAAGATGATCACAAGTGTGGAAGACTTCCAGGCACTGGACAGCTGAGTATGTAGGGACTCTTTAGCCTGGAAAAGAGGCAATTTAGGGGTATATAGCAGTGATCTGCAAAATCATGCATAGCAGAGTGAGAGGGGGTGGGTAAGGCTTGACTGTGATTTCTGTCAGTATCAGAACTTTCGGCCATCAAATACAGTAAGTGAGACATTGTTTCAGAACAAACATAAGGTGATGAATGTTCATGTAGTAGGTGAGAGAAACATGGAACTCCTAGTCAGATGATGTGGGATAGATTAGGATGTTTACATAAGGGACTGGGCAAGTACTTGAAAGAGAAGTCAAGGTATTTATTAATAAGCAGACCACCTTAGAATAAGGAGATCTGCTGAGATAGGATGCTGGAGGATAGAAAAATGACAGCAGGAGGATCTTACCTTGTGCTGATTCTTCCAAAGGGTTTTGCACGTGATGCAATATCTTAGGGTAGGGGGGGCCTTGATGTGAGTCTGTACAGCCTGACAAATTGTGCTTTTGCTCGGCTTTTTAGAAGCATATACCCTCTGGAGCTTTGCAGTGCTGGATAGTATAGCAGTAATGGATGGTAGCTTCGTTTCAGTGTTAAAATGCCATGGAGTTTTTGAAAGGTTGGGCTTTCCCTAGTTTCTGTATCAGATTATGGGTTACAGAGAGAGAACCGGTTGAATCCCCCCAATGGCATAATTTGAGTCTTCTTTTTTTGGTGAATGTAAGGACATTTTAGATCAAGTGTAGCAACTTTATCTGAAAGCCGGAAAAGGATATACTGATCCCTCATCTTTTCCTCTGGCATGTTCTGAAAGAGCAAAGTGCACCACTAGTGAAAGAAATCGTAGGTGAGCCTTCCTGCATTGGCTCATGAGGAGCTCAAAAAGCAAAGTACAGACCTTGATGGCTAAAGGGAGCAATTGTAGAACTCAGTGCTGAAAAAAATCTGTATAAATAACATTGGCTTCAGAGTGTGTATCTATAAAGATATTTTTTTTAAGTTAAGGTTATGTTTTTGTGTGCTTTACTGTTGCACTTTGTGAGTGTTGAGCTGTGGAATGAACTCTGCTGTCATGACAGAAATAGCATTCAGCTGTAGTAAGAACCTCTGAGAAAAAAACAGCTTCTTGATTAAGACATTGGTTTTGAGCTTCAGTGGTCAGGCTAATCTCCAGCTCTGCCAGGGAGTTGCTATGTAACCGATAGAAGGATTTCTAGCTCAGTATTTAGTATCAAGACTGCTTCATTTTGGTGTTGTGACTTCATTGACTTCCCTTCATTGGCTGTCCAAGGAACTCGAGTCTGGCAGCATAGCTGATGGGCAGCCTGAGTCACTCACTGCTGTCTTGTCAAAGTTAGACATACAAAATGTAGTCTTACTGTGGTCTTCAGCATCTCTTTTCCCTGTTTTGAAGCAAAGAAAGTGATGCTTTTTCTTTCCCATTGTTCATCTTCCAACCTTTTTAAGGTTCCTTGGACAAGAATTGCCTTTTACTCTGGTTCTTCATTGGCTGATATATGGGTATACACAAATGAATCATGCAGTATGTGTAATTATAATGTATATGAGGAAGGTCTAGTTAGAAATAAATCTGTCCAAACTAATTTTGACGTAGTAGGTAGAATATTTTAGAGATAAGAAAGCACCTTGAGTTCTAGCAGGGAAAGGATGTGCTCATGCCAGAATCAGGGAGGGAAAAGGATTACCATCTGGTAAGCACACAGGTAGAGAAAGAGAAGCAGCTGACCACATTTAGGAAGCGAATACAGGTTAAGATGGAAAGCAGAGCATACAGAGACTTCCTTCAAAGAAAAAAGGACTATTCTTCAGGTTTAGATTGACTGGAAGGTTCACTGCTGACCTGTGTAATGATCATTTGGTTTCATATTTTCTTCTCTGCTTAAATAAACTAAAATCCTGCAAAAGCAAATGTTGAACAGAGGGGTGATTACTGTTTGTTCACCCAGTTTAGAGAATGAAAAGACCAGTTGCCTTTCGTTAAATCTTTTCTGTTTCCCTTAAAAAAATGTAAATAGCAATTTTTAATGATAATTTTTAACTTTCTGGTTTCTTCCTAGCTTGTAAATATGATATCTTCTTAGTAGCTCTGTGAATGGTGGCTCTCATTTGTCTTTCAGGTGACTGATCAGGGTGGAAGGAAATGGTAGTGATAAAACAGGAGAAATAAACTCCATGAGTCTTAAGGGCCTGTCAAAAAGCCTGTCTCCACAAATCAGCGAAATATGTAATAATTTTGGAACCTTTAACTCATCAACATTACATCATCACTGTTTTCTTTCCTCCCCTTTTATTTATATGGGGGAGAGAATTGACACTTCCTTAACTTCAGAAACTTTGGTCACTAATAAGCCGCAAGTCAAACTAAAATACAGGAAGTTTCGGTTTTACATCATCTTGTTGCTCATCAGTTTTATAGCCTTTAACTGGCCAAGACTTCTTAAATGCCTTTTCCTTTTACAAGGCACCGAGGAACTGCTTACGACAACATTTCTGGATTTAGAGAGGTTTGCAAGTGTCCATGTGTAGAAGGTGCAACTGAGATTTGTGTCTCTGTTAATGTAGAAGTGCTACAGATAGTTAAAGAAACTTGACTGCGGAATACCCAAATTCATGAGTGTGTCACTATGGATAGACAGTTTGGCTTCTGGACCATGGTGCTCTGCACTTTGTTGGGGCCATTCTGTTCCCCCTTCCTCTGGTTGCTTTCTAACCACATTTCTGTTTATTCTTAAGAGTTTTAATTTAAAAAATAATCCACAAAAAATATACAAGTCCTTATCCCATAAAAAGCAAGTGCTATCAGTTTTACAGTGTTCTTAATTGAGTTGACTGCATTCAATTCAACCTGTTTTTATTAGAGTTTCAGAGTTGTCTGAGCCTGCTGTGTGGAAAGGTGGTTGGGATAACCAAATCTATAATATCTCAGATTTCAGTTGTATAATGCGATGGCCTCATAGGTACAGACCCATTGGACACTGAAAGAGCAGGAATTTGATTTCTAAGATGCTTGGAATTCAGTGGAGTGAGTTTGCTGTTATTTTCTGTAAAGTATTTTGTAGCAAGAAGGAGAAAGAAAAGAAGAACCACACTTCCTGGCTTTTAAAGTCAAACCTAACATGAATTATGTGACTCATGGTATTATCTTTGAAGTGCTAAACCAGTAAGAGCTTCAGGGATGTTACCGCTTCAAAAAACAGATGCTCCCTGTGCCATAGTGTCTCCATCTACAGAATGTGAATATTAATGTTTTAATCCATAGGGACCTTCTATACAAATTACTTTGTGAGCCCCAGGTAATCAAATATTATCATAAAATTTGCCTTTGTCTCTCTTTCGACTGCTGTAATAGTTTATCCTGGATAAAAGGAAACTTGAACTGTGTAACCAGTTTGAACAGGCTTCAGACCATATGCCCAAGAATGATTCACATTTTTTTCTGGCATTACTGTTTATTTACCATACTGAGCACAGCCCCATTCTGCTTGAGAACAATAATGACGCTCATCTAACTATTTTAAAGAGAAAATCTCCCTAGAAATGCATCATTCTGTCCTTGCAAATTAATAAATGGATTTTTGTAACGGGTTTTATAAGGATGCTAGTGGGAGTTTATGTAGAGATTCCAGTGGCTGACTTGTGAATATCCTGCCTGACCAAACTGGTGGCCTTCTATGATGGGGCTATGGAACTGATGGAGAGGGGTCGAGCAGTTGATGTCATTTACCTGGACTTGTGCAAAGTGTTTGACACTGTTTCACATGACATCCTTGTCTCTAAATTGGAGAGACATCAATTTGATAGGTGAACCACTTGGTGGATAAAGACCTAGCTGGATGGCTGCATGCAAAGAGTTGTGCTCAGTGGCTCAATGTCCAGCTGGAGACCAGTAACGAGTGGTGTCCCTCAGGGATCAGTGT
>JANRGW010002773.1:11075-23373 GCA_024733675.1 Psilopsiagon aymara | reverse complement strand
AATCTATGATTCCATGATTCCATGTGGTTTTGAATGGCTTGTTAAAATCAGCTATGGGTATGTATTGGGCCTGGAGTTCATTTCTACAAGTCCTTCTTGCCTCTAACCCCAGGAGGCCTTTCCCCAGTTACCACCAGGATGACTCCTTCTTACATTTGGTGGGAATGTTCCTCTCCTGCACACCAAGGGCATTTTCACTGTCAGCGCTCCGCAGGCGGCCCCGGGGGTCCAGGTACTGCAATGCCAAGCCCAGGTTTTCCCCATTGGTGCTTAAGGAACGACTTGAAGGCACCAAGGTGAAGAGATTCCCTTGGTGACGCCGTATCCGGGGAAATGTCCTGCGACCTGAAGACAAAAAGGACCATTTTTAAGTAACAAGCTTCCAAGTGAAAAGAAGTGCTCTAGAGGTTGAGCACTGATGAGAAGGGAGAGAAAGAACATATTCTGCTCTGTACCCATGGAGTAGAATCTACTGCCAAGCAGAGAAGATGCAAAAATATAACCACTCAGGGCTCATGCTGCTCGAGTTCAGTATAGCTTTGGATCATTCCCAAAGCAGAAGGGAGAGAAAACTCCCTTCAGATCTAAAGTTGCCTTCCAAAGTAAGAATCTGGTTTATACAGGCTACCACCCAAGCTCCAAAGCCTCTTAACAGCTACACAGAGTGACTTTCTGGATAACATGCCTGAACTTTCATTATGCAAATCAAAGCCATATACAGGGAAAACACTTGCAGCTCTTGGCTGAGAAATTCATTTGCATTAAGCCATCTGACGAGCAGGGATGTGATTCTTCAAGTCACTGGTATATTTGAAAGACCCTGAAGCAAGTTTGCATTGTGAATTAGCAAAGCAAAATGAATCTTTGAGGTAGGGACCCACTATATATGACCAAAGCTAATAAGTACATCCATTGCTCAACCCCCACTGGTCAGCCTGGATACCCCCAGAAGGACAAGCTAAGCACAGAATTACAAACAGGCATCGTGGCTTGCTATGAAGATGTGGCATCATGTATGGAAGCATTAACTCTAGCACTAACTGCAAGGCCCAGGGCACTCCCAGACTCTTCAACTTGGAGTTCCACTTGCCCCTAGAGGTTGCCATTGCCTCACCTCCTTGTTCAGTCCTGGAACTGAAGGTCTGGAAACAACTCACCATCGTTGTAGTCTTTGTGCTGCATTGAGACGTTGTAGCGCCGGGGGTAGGTCCCACCTTTCCCTGCTTTGTCATAGATCTGATTTTCACGGTCTGGAAGGAGATGTAAAGAGAGCAGTGAGGCTCCTGCATAAAGTCTATGTTCTAATCACGCAATTTTGCTGTAAGAGCGGGATCCTTTTAGGAAGAGGAAATAAACCTCACAACTTTGCAATCAACATATCCCCAATTCTTCTGTTTATACAATCCCAGCAAGCATGGAGGGGAGCCAGCATGTCTGGATCTTTACACTGGACACTGATATACCTGAGAACTCCTGTCTGTTATCAGGAAAGCTTTGTGCCCTGGACATCCGTGACTTCCGAAAGGAAGGACTATTGAAGAAAGAAAGCAAGAGTAAGTTTTACAATCCACTGGAGTAAAACCTACATGGACTTTAAATACAAGCTAATGTATCTGCACACCAGTAACAGTGAGCTGCAAATCCATGTCCTTGCAATGACTGCACACTACACCTGCAGAGCTAAGGCAGGCTCAGCCCCAGACAACCACACTACTTCCCAACACGGACAGTTATTTCTGTTCAGTCTGTGCCATTTATTCAGCTGCTCCCCAGTCTGTGGTATAAGAGCAAGTGCTTCCTTTAGACACGTGATGTGGGAGGTTAAAAGCAAGGCTAAGAGGAGGAGCAGAATAGGGTATCATCCTCACATTGCTCGCAGGGCAGCAGAGAATGGGGACTACCGTCCCCAGTGATTTACCATGAGGGTGAGTTCCTCTCATGAAAACCTCAGTGTGTTTTCCTCTCTGCTAGCAGCTGATGGTAGACAATGCTTATAACCCTCCCATTTCTTTGCAGTAAGCAGGACTCCTCAAGCAATCCTAAGTTTGGACCCTTGTTTGGCAGAAGGTTTTTACCACCTCTTAAGAGATCACACAAACTGCATCATTGCCAAAGCCACGTTATTTCACTTCTATTCTTGTTAGCTAATGGGAATGGAGTAAGCCTGATACAGCTTTCAGATTCTCAAGTGAGACTCCTTTCCTCCTACACAAAGAACAGCAGCTTCCCCAGATGATGCCCACTCCTATGACAACCAACCAGGAGGGCTTTCCCCTCTAATCACTCCTCCACTCAGGGCAGGGAAAGGGGAGAGAAGGACAGGGAACAAATTAGCAATGCCCTTCCCAAACGAAGGTGTGTCAACTGTAAGTGCTTCCTTGTGACCCCATAAATTGAAGGAAGTAAAGAGCTACAAACCCAAACCTCCAGTGCTTGACAAAAAAGCCTACACAGGAATCAGCTTGGAGGAACCTTAAAAACATGCTGAAGCCCAATGTTACAGGCGCTGGGAAGCCACAGTTGCTGTTTAAGTTAATAGGACCTACAACTGCCCATAACACCTCAAATAACACCAACAGCAAAGAAAGGGAAGAGAAAGATCTAGAGCATCAGACTACAACAAACTGTTCATCCAAGAAAGAGACCCTTTCTTTACCTCTATTCTACCTTGCAGGACACAGAGATCTACTGTAATGGTGTATTTCTGTAACCTTAGAGTAGTTGTTTCTTTTCTCTTCTTAAATGAGCAAGCAGAGCCTTGTCTAAAGGAGATTTAAAGCTGCTGCAACCAGATGCTGGCATACTTCTGACCTCCGTAACGCAGAGCTACTGAAGCACCAGTTTGTTAGCGTCTGGTTTTGTCAGTTAACAAACCACTCTTATGGTTGAAGCCGTTAGTCCATTCTCTTCAAAAAATATACTGGGATATAGGTAGGAAATAAGTTCCTATTTCCCTCCGAGCAAATGTATGAGCTGAAAACAGACTTCTGCAGAAGTACAATTGGCATTTTGATTTCAGCACATAAGTTCCTAACAGCTTGTACATTTGTACCTGTCTGCTGACCTGTCCAAGGACTGGCAGCTTCCTGATACTGAGTTTTCAGCACTGCTTAAAGGGTCCAGCATCTGCAACACAGAAGAAATCACACAGCAACATCAGTTCAATCTTACGCCTAAGAGGCTGTGCAGGAAGATCAGAGTCCACTACTGCTTGCTTAGGGATGTTCAGATAAAGAGGGGAGTTTAAAGCTAATGAGAATGTACATTTACCCTCTTCACAGAAATTAAGGACGCATCAGATTTGAGACACTGCTTTAGGTGTCAAAGTTTAAGTCAGCCTTGGGCTGTGTTTTGATCCCAGCTGACTTCAGGAACAGAGTCTCTACTGCTGCTGCATTGCTGCCTTCACCTGCACATCACCCTTTGGCCTTACTTCCTACTCGCTGAATAAAGAAAGCAATTTGAAATGTAGGAGGGTCACACAAACCTGAGTGTACATGCGTGACACCCACCAAAACTGCTCATTCAGAGGTGGACAGACAATGCCTAATTTACAAGGCAACTCCTTCTGATACTGCAACAAAGGCTTTGAACCTGTACATCTAAAAACGAGTCTGAAGCATAGTTTAAATGAATAGAGCAGGTGCTAATGCAACTACAGCTAGTCAGCTAGTGAATATTATGAAGTGAGAGGGCCCAGAGAGCTCCTTAACTGCTGGACTTAGTCGTGTCCCCCCCCCCAATGCTCATACTTACACACTGTTCACTGGTTTCTGGGATGAATTCTCCTTCACTGTTTATGCTGGTGTAGGAACCCTGCCGAGCAATGCGCTGCTGCCTCTCTGGAACATACCCGGGAGGAGGTGAACTTCGGCCTGTGTTCTGGGAACCTGGGCCAGAAAGCAGCACAGTTTGGGTATGAATGCTTCTTGAAATGAGACTGCACGTGCATGTACACAGAATCCAAAGCCTCGCTTCTAACATGAGAGCTCTATGACCACAGCAACTCTGGAGTGAACCTTAACACTACAGTCTGGATAGAAATGGAACCAGGAGGTGCCATGGCAGAAAGGAGGTTGTTCCAGGAGCACCTGTACTGTCATTTTACACACTACATGGTATTATTGAAGCCCCTAACACAGCAGCCACCTATTTCTAATCAATCCTGCCCAACCTTCTGAGGACAGTTTCAGTCTCTAAGGGGGGGAAAAGGACTAAAGGAATCCCTGGCTTTGGGGCATGAACCTCATTGCTAATCTCCACTTCACAAAACACTTGTCAGAGCAACCAACCTTCTGCCTTAAGTTTGCTTTAACTGGTACCATCTACCCTGAGTGACAGCACTATTCCTGCTGGTCATAATGAGCTGAGCCAATTACATGCATACTGAGCAGCTGCAGGATCACATGGGAGCACCATTACCTTTGTAAAGAACCCCAGATGTTTTACTGTGTAAAACCAAAATTATGTAACCACTTTGGCCAATTCTGCAGGGTCTGTTACTTACATGAGGTCACTACATGGGCAGAGAGGATGTTTAGGGGCCCAAGAGGGAGAAAACCATTGTACTCATCTATGCACAGTACTACCTGAAGAGTTGTGCTACCCACTGAGAGAAACTTTACCCCCTGGATTTATGTTTTGCCCCTGCAGATCTCAAAGCTGATGACACTTTCAAAAGAGGAAAATACAAGATCCCTCTTTGCAGTGAGCCATCCACCTGCAGCTCCCACCAAGTCAACCCTGGGAGCTCCAAGATACGCTGCGCTTCAGCCAATCTACTCAAGGTCACCCATGAAGATCTCTTTTAAGATCTATGCTCTTTACCATGCTGTCTTTCATTATCTGTGTGTACTCAGGTGCTGTGAAAGATGGGTAAAGATCAGCAAATCCTCTCCCAAGGAAAATATTTTCTACTGCAGTTATTGTAATACAGAGTGAAGGCAAACACCAGCAGAAGCTCACTGCAAGGCAGGGACACATCTTTTGGAGGACTGCAGAAGGAAAAAGGGACTCAACAACTCAATGCTGGCTTAGAGTGCATGGGGGGGTGAGCTCCAAAATAACCCATTGCTTAGAGCTACCAAGTGGCTCTGCAGGGCTCACGTGATGTTACAGGCCAACTGGTGCGGAGATAAACAAGAGAGTGTGCTTTGGGGCTGTACTGAGGCCGGGAGCACACTTTCACTCCTTCCGATCCAATGGCATGGCTGGCCAAAGGGAGCTCAAGTCCTCCTGGCACTGGCCCAGCTGCTATTGTGGAAAGGCCACCATCACTGGGCAGGAAAAGGAAGTCGGCACTAAATCACTGTATATCAAAGGAAGTGAGTGGAAAAAACACAAGTGCTGCCAGAATTCTGAGCAGCTTTTTGCCTTTTTTAAAATGTTTTAAACCAGAAGTTATCTTTACTTCCAACCCCCTGCCTTGGTGACTGCAGGCTCGAGGCCCATCCGCTTTAGAAGACAGGAACTACAGATACATCTTCTTGAAGACAACCATCATTGAATGCTGCTTTTGACTTCTGTTGTGGTAGGAAATAGGAAAAGCCTCCATGCCTGGAAGACTACAAAACAGGGGCTTCCTAATCAAAGATAGGAAAAGAGAAGGAAGGCTGAGCTACTGCCAAATTACTATCAGACCTCTGACAGAACTGGACCTCTTAATAACGTCAAGAGTCTGGAACCAATGCTTCTTTGACTGATGAATGAACGGGTAATAATCAGGAAGCATCCATAAGCTGGGATAAGAGGAAAGAGTCTGTACAACTGGAATACAGAAGGGGCCCCTTATTACTATACAGTTTACCCATGACAGACACACAGTACAGTCTGTTAGCTTTGGCATCATTATTTGGATACTTCAGAGTGCCAATAAAGGAGATTTTTTTTTTGTTAATAGAATATTTCTGGCACTGAATTTGTCTGTGCAAAAAGAAATGTGGTGTTCAGACACATTTCCAGTGCGTGGATGCTCTGCCTTCTTCACAGGAGCGAGGAATGCTGCTCCTTTCATGATTAACTTCCAACCAGAAAGAATGGGGAAGCTCTTTTTGTCCCAGTTTCAGTCACGTACTTCACAAGCTTTCAGCACTTTGTTTGTTTGCTACTTCATAAAAGCAAACTGCACAGCAGACTCGAGGCAGGACACAAGCAGGTTTTTGCTGGAACTCTGGTCTAGCTCTCCAGTCCTTCTCTATTCTCCCAATTACTTTTGTGTGGATCTGCCTCCAGTTTAGACCGCCCAGTATGGAGATTGTCCATCCTAGTTTAACTGGATTTATTACTTGTCATTAAGATTGCACTGCATTGTTTCAATGCTGCTTTGAGCAGCCTTCAACTAGGGATTTGAATAGGACTGCAGGGTTATCCAGGAAGTTGTAACACAAACTGGGACAACTCAGACAAATCCAGAGAGATGGAAGGCACAAAAATCAGAGGAGTCTTATATGGACCTTTCTACTGACCGCAAGTTCACTAAGCCATTAGAAACAGAAAGAAAAGAGACAAAGGTACAGATTACTCTCATTTTTCTCCTTACCTTTTGTGTACCTATATGAGCCTTGTGCTCTACTCATCTGGTAATGATGAGAATGAAGGGGTAGGGAATGCAGTATGTTGGACATGCAATGGCAATTCCCGTGCTGCTGCTAAAATGCTTCATTACAGGAGTGAGAGAGATTCCAAAACCCAACATAAAAACAAACCCCAAATCAAAGCTAGATTTCATGACCGGGATTGCCAATCTAAATAAGAAGCTTAATGGACTTGCATAAGCTTTCCAAACGTCTAACCTCAATGAATCTGGCTTTAGGACATCCCCCTTAGCAACTCCTCAGCTGTTCAACAACTTAGTAAGGAACTTTGAAACATTCTATTGTAAACATATTAAGAGCTTTTGAAAATGAACTGCTTTGTCCTGGAATAACCTTTCAGTTTCTCATGGCTCTCCTAAATGCTCCTCCATAAATCCTTGCACCCAAAAGACATGCTTCACAAAAGAAAAGTGGCAGAAATACTCACTGACAGACAGATGCCTACTTCTGGGCTCTGGCTGCTGATAGGGTGTGCTCACATCCCCCCCAGACTGGGAAGTTTTAATCCTGACTTGTTTGGGCAGTCCAGAATGGGGTGAAGAACTGGTCTGTTGGGTAAAAGAAAATGAAATGAGCCACAGGAGCAGTCCGGCCACAGTTTCAAAACTCTCATTCTGTTCAGCAGCAGGAAAGTAGCTGAGAAACAGTTCCAGAGCCTGAAGTCCTACTAACTTCTCAGAACACAATAAAGGTGGCAATAGAGCAAGCTTTACAGTTCTGTAAGACGGGAGTCAAACTACAGCCTCAAATCCAATGCAGGACTGACAAGCCTCCATGTTTGTCTTCCACCTGTGAAACCAAGAAGGGGCTCCTAACGCCCCAGAGACCAGAACATGGAAGAACCATCAGTCTCTACCAGCCAACTTGGCCAGCAGAGGTAACTTCTGAACCCTGCACACTTTCAGAAGCAGTCAGACACTAAACTGACTCCCCACAACCTTCACAAAGTGAACTGGCAATTCAGATGCTCTCAGTGAAAAGAAACTTCACAGAGCTTAAGAGCAGAGCAAGTCTGAGATGCCAAGATGAATGCTGCCTGTGCTGGTTTTAGTCAGCCTTCCCGAGACATAACATCATTAAGGATGGTTTTTTCCATGGTGCCTTCAGCTCATTCAAAGCAGAAAAAGGAATGAAAAGAGACATGTTAAAGGAGCTCTCCTTGATTTGTTTCAGAAGACAGAAGGGGTAACTCCAGCATACTTGGTAGAAAAGGAACTGCAGGATGGGTTTGCAATTGATGGCAGTAAGATGCTGCCCAAGAAGTGCTGCCTTCCTTTTGCCACGAGTGACTGCGAAGCAATTACGGACTCCAGGGGATGCTCACTTGGAACTATTGAGGCTGCAGCTTCAGGCAGGCAACACCTCTGTGTGACAGAACGTGATACAGGGAACAGCAGCTCGTAACAGAGCACTGTGACCAGGACACCAGCTTCTCCTTGCACAGGGTAAGGAGGGAGCCTGGTTTAAATGACAAACTCTACCATGAATAGATTCATGGGAGCTGAACAGAGGGTGCAGAGGTGTCACCACTCATGTGGACAGGCTGATGTAGTACTGTTATCCAGCTCTTCCCATTAGTTTCTAAACAGAAAGAAAGGGACAACAGAAGTGACTTGCTTGATAAAAGCAAGCACAAGTGAGCCCAGAAACAGGCACAAGGCAGACGTATATAAATGCTATTCATCAACACAAGCTCTCAGTACTAGTCACACAGCTACTGCTGTAGGGTTCATTTGGTTTAGAAACCATTTGTGCCAAAGTCATGGCATTACCTTTCCATCCCCAGCACAAAAAGGAGCACAACCAAAACAAAATCTGCATCCTGTACTGCAGGAAAAATAATGCTTCCCGCTCCCTCCGTGGGATGAGATCATGCAGCCAAGAAACCTCCTTCAGACTTGCAGGCTTTTGCTTTATCACATGTAGGGCTCTCCTGTCAAGAGCTGCAGAGGAAGCTGGAGGAGAAGGGGGAAACAGTGGCACTTACTGAAGACTCTGCTGTTTGTTTCTGCTTTGAGCAAAAGAGGAAAAAACAACTAATAAAAGGACAGCACCACAGTGCTGGCTCCTGGCTGGTGCAAGGATGAGATTTACTGAGTGGCTTATGTAAAGTTGAGATATTATCATTTAGCATCTGGTTTGCAGTCTGAAGACACTGAAATGAAAAGAGGGCTGTAAAAGAGGGTTGTTGCACTGTGCTAAAGCAAAAATTGAGGCCACCTTTTACAGACCGTTTCCTGACAACACAGGACAAAGTCTGACTATGCTAGGTCAGATCAGAGGCCTTCTTGCCAAGTATTGTCTTCAGAACAGCCAGAAACAAATGCTAAGGGAAAGGGCATAGGACAAGGAACATCATCATCACCCCTCCTACACCTTTCCAGCTCCTGGCATCCAGTCATTTGGGAAAGGGCTGTTAACACTCTTGAAGGTCTTTGCATTTCTATTAACATAGACTATCAAATAGCGAGAAGTGTCTTTAAGTTCTCCTGACAGTTCCAAGGATTACAGGTGCAGAACTTGAACAGGGATGAACACTGAACACGAACAAGCTGCTACCAACAGAGCTTTCAAGTCTCTTCAAGAGAATTTGGCAATCTGCAGCTAAAACATCTACGCTCTCAAGGTCTTTGGCTTGAAAAGCTGTATGACCTTAACTGAAAACCAGGCATTGGTTGAATGAACAAAGTTCTCCAGGAACAGATCAGAAACAAAGGAAAGTTCAGACTTTTTGCCCTCTTCAGCTTGTGGTTCAGTTCACTGTCCAAAACAGGCACCTTTGGGAGCTTGACTTAAAGACTTACTTCTAATGTCATGATCTCTCCTGCTGAAAAGAACAAACTCCATTGACACTCACTGCCACAATCACCTGTGGTACCAGAAAGTGAACCGAGACACAATCAAATTCATCTTAAGTGTGAATACACCATTATTAGCTAAAAGCAACTTAGCTTCTAGGGAGTAAGGCTGGATTCAAGGCTACAGAACTGAAAAACCACTGGGAGCTGCTCTCAGGCTTCTCACCAAGGAACAAAGTGCTAATAGCTTGCCTGCAAGGACAAGCTGTGCTTTCTGAAAGGCGAGATAATTACATACACTTCCAACACTGTGCTATTAATCAAAGGTAAAATAAGTTATCTGCAGAGCAAACTGATGAAGTGTTTTCTGAATACAGTTATGGGCTGCTACCATCACGTTTCAGAGACCTAAAGGTAAGAAAACCCCCTTCATTTTGCTGCAGCCACAGAAGTTGTTACCTACATGGTTTCTGTCCGGAGACAGCAATAATATTCTAAGGCTTTTCACATTACAGCTTCGGTCTAAGAGATCTATTGCTTTATCCAGGTCATCTTGGTTTTTCAAAGGAATAGAGAGCTGCAAAATAAAGAACAGGGAAAAAGTCATTAGAAGAGACAGGAAAAATAAACCTACAACAGGTATTTAAATAGACATTGGGAAAAAATCAGACTATAAGATAGCATTCTGATGGCTCAATTATTCCATTACAATGAAAGGTCTTCTTCCTGTCCTTTTCAACAAGGTTTTTACTCCATGCCAGAGAAATGGCTGACCCATTCCTTAGAGGAATTTATCATCCACACCAATATTAACTGCTGCCTGAGTTTACTGTCTGCAAAGAACAAGCAAGAGAATGCTGTCTCCAATACTTACAAATCCAGACCTAAGGATCAAATAAGAACTGGGTTTCAGATAGAGACTGGTGTGAAGAAGATGAAGACTTTTAAAGAGGGTACCAAAGAAGGATTCCTCATAGAATTATTCTCAGACACGCTCTATTCTGCTCTACAGCCCACTCACATCTTGCAACCTGAATGCTGTTAACACTGAAGAACCCCTTTCGTTTTTGTCCAGCTCCTACTAGTGAATGGGGTTTTGCATCTTTCTCAGTAGGAGGGCACCACCACAATAAGAAACAAGGAAAAGCCTGGGTGTGCAGAGTGAGGAAGCCAACAAACACTTTAGATGATTAACAGGGACAACCCAGCTCCTCAGAGACAAATGCCAATCCCTGTGGCACTTTCTTCCCCCGGTGACAGTGCCTACATCCCCCTTCATCTCATACCAAGCAGGCCCCCTGCTCTCTAACACCCCTTGTTCCTCTAATAGCTGGGCAATAAGCAGCAAGTGTTGCAGCCAGCAGGAGGTGTGTTACAAAGGGCTGGTCAGTGGTTAAGCACCACAAAATACTGCCTTTGCTATTGGGCAGCTGAAGAAATGACTCTGGGTCTGCCTGTAGTCCTCAGACTGTACCTATATTAGCCTGCAATAGTTGCTTTCAACAGTCAAAATACTTCAAATACCTTGTTTTACTTCCCACAATCTCCCAAGAAATACAGAAGGAAGCAAAATGATGATGCTCATACAACACACGCATCAGCATGATGTGCAGTCAGTATCAGCAGGTTCCCCTCCAGAGCGGTCATTCCATTATGGTTGGTATTACAGGGAAGTACTGAAAGTTAAATATAAGGCTAAAGAATTTGGGATGGGAAAAGGAGGTGTCACAGAGAGAGTGTGCGTCGTGGCTGAACCCATGACAGTGTGATACATGCTCTGAGCACTGACACCAACGCTCTGTACCTCATTGTTCATGTAGTGGAGGTCCAGTGGCTGCCCAAAGGCTGTTTTCACTTTCTGTTGCACGTCTTCGTAGCGCACAGGACGGACAAATGGGATAATTCTGGAATGAAAGAGATATTCCTGATATTGCAACCAAATTAGATGGCTGAGCCATGAAAGACACATTTAAGTGTTCTCCTTTCATCCTCAATCAGGTACTGACCCTTTCTAATTTGAGTTGCTATGCATCACTTTGACAAGGAATTCTTGAGCTCTGGCCCATTTCCAAGTGGTTTGTCAAAATGCAATATTCAAGTGAAGGTATCAGAGTGAATGCCTTTATCCCTGGATAGAAAAGGATCTATGAACAAATGTCATTTACATAACAGGATATGGATCTCCTATGCACTTTGGCTTAAAGAATACTGCCTCAGGCACAAAACACAAACACATTCAGTGAGAGCTGAATTCAAAGTTGCAGAAGGCCCAAAGGAACAAAGCAAGTGTTTGCTTTAAGCAGTGCAGTACCCAAACTCAAAAGGTGCTCCCTAAAACCCTCCAAAATGGGTCCCAGTTGGAAGGTTTCAACATTCCCCCAGCAAAGTTAGTCCTGAACTCCTGAGGGAAGCATCAGCAGGAGGATGCAAAGGAATCTGAAACCCCCTTGTCCAAGGTGGGCTGGTCTGATTACTGTTTTGCCAAGGGTAAAATATCCTGGGTCAAGACTGGAGGAACTACACTTGACAACCCACTACTGTAACAAACCAAGGACATCAACTGCTCAGAAACCCATTTTTCAGCTCTCTGCTGCACAAGGCCCAGATGGCTGCTGGTTCTTGCCTTCGGGCTCCTGCAACCAGACTTCTCACCATCTGCTTCCATGGGCCACGACGCCACACTGTCGCCACTCTGGGCAGTTTGAACAAACAGCTTCAGGACACAGCTGACAGCCACCATCCTTCTGCAAGCTATTAGAAAACTTCGATAGCTGCTTATCTCTCTGCTGCAACTCACATCACATCACAGAATGGTTTGGGTTGAATGGAGCTTAAAGCTCCTCCAGTTCCAACCCCTGCCACAGGCAGGGACACCTTCCATAGAGCAGTTGCTCCAAGCCCCTGTGT
>JANRGW010002773.1:0-10968 GCA_024733675.1 Psilopsiagon aymara | reverse complement strand
CCTGAACTTCCCCTGTTTCAGTTTGAACCCATCACCCCTTGTCCTGTCACTGCAGTCCCTGATGAAGAGTCCCTCTCTGCCTCCTTTGAGCCCCTTTTGGTTTTGGGGTGGGAGGGAGAGGGTTTGGTTTGTTGGTATTTAAGAAAGTCATTGGCACTGTTAGGATTTGCCACACGAGCAAGCGTTTATCCAGAGTGTAAGTTGCAATGGCATATTAAAGAGAGTAAATGGGCTGAAGAAGGAATATTGCTTGGAGGGAGGAGCAGGGGGTCTTTGAAATGTAGGTGCTCTGCCTATCAACTGCTTTGTTTTCAGTCCTTGGGAGACCTCCTATGACAGTCCTTGCACCTTTGTTCAGATGATGTTTTCTCTGGTCCGACTTCAGTTCCCCAAACCCCTTCTGTCTGCAGTAATTATCTACACATCTGCAGAGCAGTCTCAGCAGCCAGGCCAGATGTTGGCACTTCAGTATTTTGAATTTAAAGGGAATAATTCAGTAGTGCAATTCCTAACACAAAAATCAAATCAAATTTTGAGGGTTTTTTTGCATGAGTCAGAAGAAAGTTAAAAACGACGTAACTGGATGTTGTGTTTATTCCAAAGGATCCATCACATTACAGTCAATTGGAGATGAGTGATATGTAGTTGACATGGGTATATTTCACTTACAGCTGTCTTAGAGCTGTAAAGCTTGAAATGAGGCTTGTGAGTAGGATTAGGAAGAAGACACAACTAATGCTAATACCCAGCTGCAGTGGCTTAATGTAACAGTGAGGAATACACAGTGATTTATATAGGCTAAAAGTTGCCAGAAAAACTCAGTTGTTCTTTGCAGATTTTCAAAATGCATCTGTGAAGCAAATACAACAGATGTAAAATACTTGGATGTTGGTACAGCATTTTGACTCTGCCTTGCTGCATCTTAATTGAGAGTTCATCCAAATGTGTTTTGGCTAAAACCGAGATGTGGATTGAAAACACTTTGTAGGATGGGGAACAAAAGCTAAAGCCAGACCGTGGTTTGTGCTAGCTGGAAGGAGGACCCAGCTTTGTTCAGCTCTAGGGCTGGTGCCATTCACCAAGGCCATTAACAGTAGTGTTGGGAGCGCATGCAAACACATAGCAATCCTGTTAGTCATCTCTAGGCTAAAGCTGAAATGCCAGCAGGGAGAGGCACATCAGAAAAGGGACAAGGACTGGAATTGGTGACTGAACAAATGAGATTTGATTTGTAACTCTTGATAATCCATAAGGTCCTTTCCAACCCAAACCATTCTTGGATTCTACAGTCATTGGATCAGGCTTCCAAGGGCAGTGCTGGAGTCACCATCCCTGCAAGTGTTCACACAACGTGTATGCAAATCCCTCGGTGCCATGGGTTAGTGGTAGCCTCAGCAGTGCTGGGGAATGGTTGGACTGGAGGAGCTTAACGGTCTTTTCCAACCTGGTTGAGTCTGTGGTTCCTGTGCTTCACTTGAAGATGCACACAAGCTCGTTGAAGACACACACTGATTAAGCAGAGGGCTCAAGGCAGAAAATCCTGCCTCTGTGGCTCTACAGCCAGATCAGTCTCTGGCTAAAGGTGTTTTTCTCTGACCAGCACAGTAATTAGGGCATGTTGTCAATGGTGATGTAAGCTCCCGTATCAGATCACTGCTTATGAGATTAGGAGGCTAATTACAGAGGGTTTAGCTAGGACGGAGCAGTTGTAATTACACATTGGAATCTATAGTGTGTTTGCCAGGAAAAAGAAATGTTGCGGTGATGCTGTGAGATTTATGTACACGGGTGTGGGGTGATAAGGAAGGGATGATTTCAGGGTTGATACCAAGAGAAAGCTGCTGGATTTGGGGGGTTATCCAGCTGGATGATATCCTCCTTATGGAAACAATATAAGCTTAGTGACTTGGATTTTCTTTTTAAAAGGGGTGGAAACTGAAGCAGTGAGATTCTGTAGGGAAGTCTGAGCACTGAGCACATTTCTTTCCCCTTTATAACTAATATGATTCTTTGTCACAAGAAAAATACTAAGACATACCATTTACCAAAGGGTTTATAGTACAGTATATCACCCTATTATGAATGACAGTATTTAAATGGTTGGGTAGAGAACTGGAGAACTGCTACAAATCAAATAGCTAGATTAACATCTAATGTTCTCTTCTCACGTGAATATTGGGGGGGGTGCATTAAGACATATTCATGTGCAGGAGGTCTTGGGAAGAAAAATCAATTAAAATAGCAAAGAAAGTGGTTGAATTATTTAGAAATTCTACTGTCTGAAAGTGAGCCATCCATTGGAATGGAAGAGAATAGGGGCTGTTTAAGAAGGTGGGTACCATCACTTTGGAAATCTGATGTTTCATGGCCAAATCAAAAACAACCTGGAGCAACCTGCTGTGGTGGAGGGTGTCCCTGCCTGTGGCAGGGGTTGGAACTTGATGAGCTTTAAGATCCCTTCCATCACAAACCATTTTCTGTTCATGATTCTATAATTCTTTAAATCCATGTGTATGTTTGGGGGTTTGTGTGATCTAGGTCTCCTGGAGTCCATCCATCTCAAGTTTCCAGCGCTGTGTCTGGTGGATGAGCTGCACAAACCCCTTCTGCATCCATCCATTGCTGAAGTGTGCTCAGTGTTTTGCAAGTTGACGTGTCAGTTTTGTTTAAGCTGATGGCAAAGCAAAGAACTTCTTCAGAGCACTTCCTGAATCAGCCCTTCGTACAGCAAATCTTGCTGTCAGTATGTAATTTATGGCAGTACTGTGTTTGTCACTGAGAAATAATACATGCATGATCATTGCTAGTGCTTTAATCTTGCAGCACAGTGGTATCTGTGATCCTGATACAGATTAAGTCGCACTTAACTCAAGTTCAATAGTACTTCCTAAGGTTGGTGTGATGTAGGGAAGCAGGAGGGTTTTCCCCTGCATATGGAGCATGAAGATCACAAGATCCCTGCTTCTTGGGGGAGAAACTCCCCTTCTGTAGGGGGCAGACAAAAGCAAGGGGCTTTAAAGGTAAGAAAGGGGGGAAGAATGCCAGCGTGATGCAGAGCAGAATTGGAGGGAGAGAACTCAAATGGAGAAGCGAGAAGCCAAATCTGTATTACACAAGTGAGAAGAAGGAGGACAAAGATGAACAAAGGAGGAGATGGGAAGCGAGAATAAAACCCAGGTGACATCTCCACTAACACTAAAAATCATGAGCATCTTTCAGAAGGTGCCACAGCAGTCCCTAGAGATGTCTCGTTCTTAAGGTGCTGACGTCTTTAAGCATGAAGCATGGTGATCGATTGGTAGCTTAAAGCAATGCATCAGTGCCTCTGGTTCTGTGCTACTTCGGCATCTTGTCAATGCCTCCGAGCTGTTTCCAATTGAACAGCCTGAAGAGCTTTCAGTCTATAGGTTTCAGCAGCATGCACCGCAGTTGATGCATGCATGCTGTCAGGGTGCTGATTGTTCCACTGATGAAGTCTGAAAGCAAAATCCCAATGTTGGTCCACAACAGTTCTGCTGGTGTTAAAATAATCACCTAAAATACAAATGATGGGAGTTTGAAAATGTGGAGAGTAAACCAAGAGGCTCTGAAGCGACTCCGTATCTCTCTGCCTGGGATGTGGAGCTCATGCAATGGGCTGATTTCCAGGGCAAGATCAGTAAGATCAATCCAGTATGATAGTGTTTCATGAAGGCCTTCAGTGAGTTTCAGTTGTACTTCAGAGAGCAACACATCTTTCCTGTGTCCTATGTATGTGTGCTTGGAGATTCTGTCTGTAAGCGAAATCTCATTTCTGAATTGATGGCAGATACAGGGATTATAATTCCTAAACTCAGGTTTGGTTTCAGTTCTCTTGTGCTGCAGGAATGCTTTATACGTAGGTCTTTTCTTCTCTGGACTGTCTGGATGGTGCTGGTGTCCTGGTCCCGTAGAGCGTGCAAGAGTATGTGAAGGCACAGAAGTTTTACTCTCCTGTGCCACTACAGCTTTTGAGTGCCAGGTAAGCTTTCCTCGGCTGTTGCTCTCATAGAAGGTCCTGCAGTTGCTTTCACAGTTTTGAATGATTTAGTGTCACAGGTATTTGTATGCTTCCTATTACAGGAGTAGTAATAGTGATTGTATCATTTTATTAGAAAGAAAAAATGTATTTTAAGTAGAAACTCTTGGGGTTTCTGAGAATGCATCGTCAGTGGGTGATTTCCTCTCTGAGATTTGTTGATCTCCGCTCCCATGAGCTTAAATCTCTACCCAGCATCTTCAGTTTTCCCATAACCAATGTTCCCTAACGCTGCTGTCACCCTGCTCTGAAACTGTTCAGAAAGAAAGAAAAAGGCTCAAATTACGTTTGGTTTTGGTCACCTTCCCTTGTTTAAGGGGTAGGAAGGGGCATGTGCTATGGCTGGTGAAGTGACACGCTAGGACTGTGTCAGCAGGCAGGCTTACGGTCCTCTTAGCGGAATAGACCAACCTCTAACTACACAAACCACTTGGAGTGACTACGATTTACATATTTTACCAATGATATGGCTCCTGCTTACCTGACTTACTCCTTGTAGCTTACGGCAATGTTGGCTTTCTACCACTGCTGCACAGTAAATCCGGCTTTTTGCTGGTTATATAGATTTGAGGCTCCTTGAATTGGTTCACTTTCAGCTGAAAGGTATCCCGATGGTGGTGGTGTTCGCCGGAGCTCTAAGTAAAAATGACTTTGTTCTCTGCTATGTTAAATTGGCTGGTTAATTCTGGTGTTATTTACCCTGTAATTCATTAGTTTTACCCTACCATTGGCAGCTGACAGGCTGTAATTTCATGCCTTGCAATAAAAGATGTCTCATAATCTGCTTCATTTAGCAGCAAGAGAATTTAATGAAATTAACTGCAGTCCTAATTATGCCAGTGAATACTAAAGACCGCTATCAAGTTTCCTCAGAAAAGGACAAGGTCCACCTCATGAAGGATTTAGAATATCATTTCCTGGGAAAAGTTGCGAATGCCTCCTTCTATTGGCCAACAAGGGCCAATTACAAGTGCTGATAGGACTTTAATGAACTAGTTTGTTCTGAGGACGTCGCACAAGGAATAATAAGTTTGTATTTTTGAGCCAGTTTTTAGAGGTTCCTCTCCTTAGAATAGCTGATGGATGAGAATTCAGTCTTTTGCTTCTCTTTCAAAGGATTTTCCCACTTCTTTTGTGGTACCTTACACCGGATGCTAGAAACTGAGGGGGCAGCTCAGGTGCTGCATGCTTTAGATATGGAGTGAGGATGGTGGTTTTGGAGATCTCCATCCCAGAGGCCATCGTGCAGTGTGTTCTCCTGTGCCATAATTCACTGGAGGCTCATAGCTCAACCCCACAAACACCACAATTGCAAAGAAATAGGAAAACATGAGAAGAAACATGATGAAAGAGTGCTGACACGGCACAAAGTGAAAAGATTGATACTGAGGAACATTCCTAGGGCTGTGGAAACTCTGAGGCGGTCCTTTGCAGTGTTCTTCTGCAGGCTTTTTTGGGTGCATATTCATGACTTTGTATTGAAAAGGTCTTTCTGTATTTGCTGGCAGGCCTTTCTTGATTTCCACTTGAAAGTAGTGGGTGATGTGTTTGCCAAATGTGTGCTAAGTGCTTTCTAAGCACTGCCACACTTGCACAACATGATGTGAAATGTAACCGCCATTTTATGACTTAAATGATGTTAAATGTAGTTAATTGGAAAAACTTTTAACTGCAGAGAATTTCCCTATGAATAGCCTTCATAATAACCATCTCACTATAAAACGCAAAATGCTTTGCTCACAAGGACAACCGTACTATAAAGGTGAAGTGTATTGATCAAATTACCTGAGATAATAAACTTCGGATGAATAACTCCTCTATTGATGAATGGCAGAAGTCTTCCTTTTTACCTCATACTGTTAGTGTGATGGGAAGGCAATTGAGAGAACAGTATTACGGAGTGTGGGGTTGTTTCAAGCATAGTTTATATTTTTAAGTGAAATAGCTCTGTGAAATTGTGGATTGTAAGTGGCATTGGGGTTTTTTACTGTTTCTGTTACTGTTCTGTTGTTTTTAAGCTGTAATTTGTTCAAAGTATGATCATCTTCAGATAAAATGTTATAGGACTATATAAAAGTAAATATGTAGCATAATAGAATTACAGAATGGTTTGAGTTGGAAGGGACCTTAAAGCTTATCTAGTTCCATTTCCCCTGCCACGGACGGGGACACCATCCACTAGACCAGGCTGCTTCAAGCTTCATCCAGCCTGGCCTTAAACACTTAGGGATGGCCTTAAGCACAGGGATGGGGAAACACTTCCAGACATGGCAAGAGACTGAAAATGGTCAGTACATGCAAGAACTTGAAATACTGAATAGTGAGCCATGAGCTTCATACACGTTAATGAAAAGTGAGGTCAGAGCATAACTGGATTGTGGTGATGGAGATGCTCCTATCAAAGAGGGGAAGTTTAGGGGCCCAGAAATGGGAAGGAATGTGGTGGAAGGGAGCTTAACAGCAAATGAGATGTTCTGGGTTTTGTTGTGAAGTGTATGTTCGTTCCTTGGCTGTCTGCTGAGTAGGGATTTCATGGATTTATTACAATTCTGGGAAAGAAAAGCAGGATGATGGGTGTATCTGCCTTTCGTAAGAGCTTTGAATTTTGGGTTTGATTGGAGATGACAGATTCCTAGGCAACCTCAGACATATGACCTGGAATAAACCTGATGCAGAGTTTCTTGTATCTTTCAGAGTACAAGCTGAAACCTCTGTCTTTTTATTCAATATACAGTAAGCATCTGTAGGTGCATTTATGGGTGAAGAATAGAATCATAGAATGGTTTGGGTCGGAAGGGACCTTAAAGATCACCTAGCTCCAGCCCCGTGGCTGAAGAGAATGGGATGGCTTTAAAAAACTCAGTGATGGAACAGTTTGGAATATCATCAGAATTGCTGGTCAAAGAGGCAATTGAGTATTCAAACACACTTATTCTTGAAATGAGGTGTATGAAATGCCATCAAGTGAAAAAATACTGCAAGTTGAAAAGAATCACAAGAAGCTGATCGACTGTAGTATTAGTATATACAAAGTATATAAGCTTTCCAACTGAATGCAGAAAGGGAGCAAGGAAGTAATAATGAAATACTAAAATAATAATTGAATTTAAAATTGGTTATGGTGAGGGAAAGTTATGGAATTGATATTCCCGATAGACACTCAGAATGGAAAGAAGGCTGTGCTATTGTTTCACACTTCATCTAGAAGATTGCCAGCATTGACTTGGCTACTAAATGGGATTACAGTGTTTTCTTCTCAAATGTTTCAAGTCTCTAGAAGAGCAGCCTTTAGTTATAGTTGCATTTCTCCATGGGATAGGCTTTAAGATCATTGGACACACAGTTCCAATTGAAGTTTTTATGTTATGGAGTGACATGTCTTACTTAAGATAGGTTTTATCTTCTTAGGAAAGTCTCCAAAGATTGAACTAAGCAAGCCAGTGCATACTGAAGGTGTCAGTCAGGTATCTGCAAGACAAGTAAAGAAGGGAAACAGATGCAGGAGCAAGTTTCAGAAGAAAACATTGCCACACTTAAGCGGCATAGGACAGAAATGAACCATTGGACTTTATCATTCAAATCCAAGAACATAATTATTAGTAAAATAAATCATTTTTATTTAAGGTAATAAGTAATAATAGCCAAGACCAAAAAAAGCATTCAAGATCTGTTTAGATGAGGCCCTCAGTGCCATGGGTTAGTGGTGGCCTTGGCAGTGCTGGGGAATGCTTGGACTGGATGATACTAAAGGTTTTTTCCAACTGAGTTGATCCTATAATTACATGATTAGTTTTAAATACTATCATATAATCATGTCATCATAGTGAAGAACTTGCATAATGTCTGTCAGCTGGTCTGATTGTTTTACTGTGTTGTTCTTATGTCCTTTGGTGTATATGTAGTATGAACAAATGATCTAGAAGTCCATATGTCTTGAATGACTCAAAATGTCATGACTTATAAATACAGTAATTTGAAATAAGATTTGGTGTAAGACACAAAGCTGGGTATTTTTCGAAAGAGTTTTGAGACAGTGTAAATACCATGTGAATGTAATCACCTTCATATATACAGAGATAGATGCAGATACATACGTACACACATATGCGTGGAGACATCATAGCAGCCTTCCAGTATCTGCCTACAAGGATGCAGAAAGGGACTTCTCATCAGGGCCTTTAGTGATAGGACAAGGGGTTATGGGTTTAAACTTAAACAGGGGAAGTTCAGGTTAGACCTAAGGAAGAAGTTCTTCCCTGTGGGGGTGGTGAGGCGCTGGCACAGGGTGCCCAGAGGAGTGGTAGGTGCTCCATCCCTGGCAGTGGACAAAGCCTTGGGTTACATGGTATAGTGTGAGGAGTCCCTGCCTATTGCAGGGCAGGTGGAACTAGATGGTCCTTTTCATCTATAGATATATATGATATATATCTAGCTAGCTATCATTCATATATAGAGAGATATGTGTATGGAACCTTCATCTAAGAAAAATATCTAGAAAATATTATCCTGTAAAAATGGAAAAGCGAGAGCAGAGGGCAACCAGAATGCAACAGGGATTTGAGAATATCCATGGATTCAAAAGGTGAGAGCAAGCCAGGTCTGCAGTCTTTGGAAAGAGATGAAGAGGAGCCTTCTTTTATCGGTCAGGATTGATTCTGAAAGGCTGTTCGAACTCATATCAAGCACAATGCAAGGGGGCAAGAACTCCAGCAGGAGGAGAAGCCAAGCACCGCAGGAATGCAAGTGGACTCCAAACAGCCACACAACAGACGTTTTTAATACGTTACATGCCAAATTCAGTTTGGTTTATTAGTAAGTGTTACCTTGGCTAAGGGCTTTTAGAGTTTATTCCTTAATCCAATTCAGTTTTGCTGGTTACCTTCAACCTTTGGGAGAATAATACTTAGTTGATGCCAGTGAGCTGCATTGTTAACACCCAAAATTAAAAGTTCCATTGAAAATGTGAACTAGATCAGAAGCCCATGGAAGCAGAAACTGGGCTGTGAAAAAGAGGCTTTTATGTCATAATGCCTATTGTTTAATGTCTTTTAAATGACAATGCACAGCGTGGAGGCCTGGCTCTCCCATTGTGCAACAGAGGGTGCATTGGGTGGTAGAGAGGGGGAAGAAAGGAGAACTCTTCCATCCTGTGAGCACAAGGTTGACACGTGCGGAAGCTTTTGGAGATCTTTTTTAGGGAATGGTGCAGTAAAGGGTGCAAATCCAGAGCGAGCACGTTGTGCGTGCAGTATGTGCAAGAGAAAGTTAGCAGTCAGTCAGGTTTTATCTCTTAATGAATAGAGACTGCTGAAGTAAGGGTTAGGTAATTGAGTTTATAATTAATTAGCCATAACCCTCATCAGATAAAGCAGTTGTCGAGATTTTTTTTTATCTCCTTTCTCTCCCCAGGGCCTGCCCTTCTTTGTCCTTGCACTGACAGCCAGCACTTATCTTAGGCCTTCTCCAGGTCCATGCCCATCAACCCCTCCTCCCTTGGACTGGTTTTTGGTGGTCAGCCGAGACCCTCATTGTCCTGTAAGGCTCACAATCAGCCCTGCTGTCGGGTGCTGGGATGATGAATTAGCAGTAGGAGTTAACATGGAGGTGAACTCCAGATTGGACTCGCGATAGCTCGCGGAGCGGCTTCTGTGTGCTAGTCACTGTCCCCGGTGCTGATACGCTGCTGACACTTTGCAACAAAGAGGTTAAAAAGGGAGATTTAGTCAAAGAAATGTCCTCAGGAAGTTCGGATGCGTACAAAGAACCCTTAATTTCTTCTGCTGTGCATTTCACCTCTACAATGCTGAGAAAGTAAATGAGATTCTTACAGTGTTTCTTTCGGTGACCTTATCTCCCTTATATCACGGGTTGAACCGGGTTGCTTGCAGTAGGGGTAGAAATTTTAGACACTTATCTTAAAAACATCAAGATTGTAAGAGGTGTCTGGCTCTGTCTGCCCGTTGAGCTAGATTAAGGGGATTCAATGGCAAATTTATCCTCTTTCAAAGCATCATCCTTTTACAGATTTGTAGGAGAAAAGGAGCTTTCTTGCTGTGTTTACAGGAAGCGTGTGGCATGGAGCTGGGTTTATAGACAGGTTTACCTGCTGGAGAAGAAAGCTGGTCAGAAACAAGTTGGTTTTCTTTTCATCTGGAGTTTCTTGCATTAGAGGTGAAGTCTTCCATGTCTTACAATATCGAACAAGAGGCTTCATGTGCTCATCTTCAGCATCAAGCTTCAGATGAGCACCATTTCACTGAAGGTTTGGGTGGAAGGGATATTAAAGCTCATCCAGTACCAACTACTGATGGCAGAACAAACCTGTTCTGTTTTAGAATAATAGCTTAGCGGTTGTCCCAGTGGGTCTTCGAACCCTGCAGATGCTGTGGTGCAGTGCTTGTGGTTTGTGAAGCCCTCCAGTTCAGCCTTACCATGGCAAGGGGTTGAAATGGATGAGCTTTAAGGTCCCTTCAACCCAAACCGTTCTGTGATTGTAAGCCAGCACTGATAGCAGCTAATCCTGGACTATTACAGGTAGTTTAGTGTGTGAACAGTCCTGTTGTGCTACAAGTTTATGATACATTGCCTGTAGTTGTCAGATTTGTGCTCTTTCCGGGTGTTAACTGGTACCAGATTTCTAGGATTCACTCTGAGGTCCATACCATTTTGTTTTGCCATTTAAACACTTGAGTTATGATAATATTTTATAGGGTGTTCTCCTGAGAGATGCCGGGGACAGTGATGGAAACTTTCAAGTGGTAAAAGCTTTTCTCATAGAATCACAGTATCCCAGACTGGTTTAGGTTGAAAGGGACCTCAAAGGTCATCCAGCTGCAACCCCTGCCACGGGCAGGGACACCTTCCACTGGAGCAGTTGCTCCAAGCCCCTGTGTCCAACCTGGCCTTGAGCA